>CBVK0100072794.1:0-11162 GCA_900067695.1 Picea abies
TTCGATTGATATAAGCTCTTTGGGATGTTTGTGCCGGTGTTTTAGGTCACCCCTCATACTTTCTTTGCTTTCTCTGTTTAATTTCTTGTGGTTGGGTTTTGGTTGTGGTCGAGAAGGGTTCTCTGGTCATATTTATGTTCTACCTGGTTTTGGGTTTACCTTTGCTCAAGGCATGGGGGAACTTTTCCTCCATCTCTCCTATAGGAAAACTTCTTTGTGACCTATCCCTCTCATTGTCGAAATCATTTCTGCTACCCGACGAACTCAATTTGTTTTTTCACCCTCAATGATGATTAAGCAAAAAATCGACCAAATTCGAGGGGCGAGCATAGGAAAAAGTCTTGGGTTAGTTCTTTTGGGGCTTTGACCTCAAATAATCCCCCTTTCCTCTCTAGGGTTGAGAAGGAAGCTTGACCAACCAAGAAACTCTTTCACGAGACTTGCCTTGCATCCGTTAAAAAGGGATTGGAGGATATGGAGAACTTGGATAGGAAAAAATGATAAGGTCTGATTGATAGTCAGGTTTTGGAGGAGCTTGAAGGATGGGTCAGGGACCTAGTCCATTCCTGCACTTGAGACACCAAATACTTTAGGATCATTGAGAATTTTTGGCTTGTTAAAGCCATGATTTCCCAAGCTTTGGAGCACCAGATTGAGCAACAACATGATATACTACATACCATTTGTATTTTTGAAGGCAAGTTTGAAGCTGTTTGCAAATTAGTTTTTGGAATCAAACTATATGTCTCCCTTGCTACAGAGAATACCATAGTTATGCAACATACATAAATATTTTGTGGCACTAGGGGAATTAAGACCAATCCAATTGTGTTGAATGATGATCCACAACCAATAGGGCATACATAAGAGATAACCATCGAGATTGCAAAGCAGGGAGAGGGGCCAGAGGAGGATACCAATCCTTCGCTTGTTGATTGATGCTCATTTTAACTCTTTTTTTGCCATAATTTCTATATGTGAAAATAGCAAGTCAAAACAAGATGGTATCTCTGTCTGCATACTAGACTATAGTAAGATATATACAGATAATGATGAATGTGGTTGTTATGGCCCAATAGTGGAGGATCTAGTTTCTCTAGAGACATACGCCATCTAAAATTGTTGTATATAATGTGAAGTGTTTCTCTAGAGACAGACCCCATCTAAAATTGTTGTATATAATGTGAAGTTTATCCTTGATTTCCAGTTTAAAATAAAATAATAATAGTCTCTCTCTCTCTCTCTCTCTCTCTCTCTCTCTCTCTCTATATATATATATATATATGAAAGAGAGAGGTTTGATGTGTACGCCTAATATGATTTTTTTTATATAAAGAAATAAAAAGAGAGACATATGATTTACATAAATACAAATATTATATATATGATATTTACATATAAATTGTTATAATATAAATGTAAATGTCGTAACAATAATCAAAATTGTACTTTTGCACCTAGTCGTCTAGCATTTTATAGGCTTGAAAAGATTCTAATGTCTATTCCATGTTCGTCACTAAGCGTAAGTCAACCTAATATAAAATATTGTATAAAACTAATATAATATAAATGTAAATGTCGTAACAATAATCAAAATTGTACTTTTGCACCTAGTCGTCTAGCATTTTATAGGCTTGAAAAGATTCTAATGTCTATTCCATGTTCGTCACTAAGCGTAAGTCAACCTAATATAAAATATTGTATAAAACTAAAAATATAATAATAATAATAAATTTAATGTGGGCTAAGTAATAGTCATTCACAAATTTGTATATACATAAAATTAACAACATAAATACTAAATCACATCAACTATTGGAAGAAGAGGAATCTTAGACAATTCCACTTTCCATAATTGTATTTTATCAACCTAGGGGAGTTGCATCTTATATCCATCTTAACTAGGGATCTTTTAAGCATCTAGAGATTTGCAACTCAATTGCTTTTTAATCCTTTTCAATAATATATCCGAAGTTAAGATGGATTTACATTGGTTATAAATTCATATCTGTATAAGTTGTGATTCTAGTTTTAAGGAGTTGATTGAAATTATAGCCGTCCTACAATCTTTTTAAATGATAAAAAATTTTCACTTCAATAAATTTAATCCCTTTAAATATTTGATAAATCCAAAATTAAAATGAATTTACTCCAATTATTATTATTAAAAAAAACTCATTTAAAGTTGAAACCACAATAAAACCTTTTAAATTTATTTTAAATTAATGATCCAAAAACTTAACTTTATCTTAAATTGATATCCAAAAACTTAGATTGTCTTATAAATAAGGTGACTTCAATTATAACGTTGTTGCCAATGATAAAAAAACTTAGATTGTCTTATATGAAGGTGTGGAAGTTAGGGATCTACTGAGGAGTGTGCCTCAGGATGATTTTGTTTTCCCGGGGTGTAGTAAGGGTAATTCTCTAGAGGAATTGGGGTTGAAGGTAGGGCCTACAGGTATTGTAGGAGGCCTAGAACAAAATTTATCTCCAAGAAGTTTTCCTGTAGGATTCTCTAATGCAGGATTGGAGGAGAGGGAAAAGTCACCCTCTTTGATTACACATGAAGTATATACATCTGGGGATGGTGAAGTTTCTGCGGGGGTCCAGAGTATTGAAGGTTGGGATGTTCCAACTGTACTTTTTGAGATTGAAGAGTCTATAGTAAATTTTATCCCTACTTATAAGGATATTCTCACCAGGTCTCCTTTGTCGATTTTTGCTGGGGGGGAAGCCCTACCTAAGACTTTAGAGAAGAAGAATAAATATGAGATTTCAAGGGAATTGTCTACTATTAGCTCGGTGGGAGAGGCTTCATTGTTGAAAGGAGCTGTTCTTGGTGGACTAGAGAAGGATTTTTCCCCATTAAAGACAATAAGTACGAGGAAGTTAGGGAAAGAGAAGATGAATTGTGCTTCTAGCTATTCTACAATGGTTGATGGTCTGAGGGCACTTAGAGCTCAAAAATCCATGGCAAGAGTCAAAAAATGATTGTAGCTACCCTTATTTTTAGAGGAGTGGGGGGCAACTCCAAGTTCTTAACCCTAAAAATGTTCTTAGAGTTAATAAAACCAGATGTACTGCTTGTACAAGAAACAATGGTATGTGTAGCAAAAACAAGAGAAATTTTTGTTAAATTACTTCCACATTGGTATTTCTATGGGGTGGACTCCTCAGGACTCTCTGGTGGGATGTTAACTGCTTGGAATCCAAGGAAAGATGATTTTTCTTCTTTCTTGACCCTTGCAGGGATTCTGCTGGAAGGATTTGTTTAAGATCTTGATATAAGTATGAAGATGATTAACCATTATGGACCATATTCAGACAAAGAGGGTTTTTGGGAGGCCATTAAAAGATATGGGATGCTAAATGAACAAAATATGGTACTAGGGGGTGATCTAAACTTCACTACATCAATCAAAGAAGTGTGGGGATCCCATGCTAGAACATATCCCTTACATCCTTATTTTAATCAGTTGATTCAAGATGAGGGGTTGGTGGACATTGAACCATTAAAACTTCTCCCTATCTGGAGAAATGGAAGAGGAGGAGATGAATACATTGCCAAGAGACTGGATCAATTTTTGATTTCTAAGGATCTTGTGATTTTAGGGTTTAGGTACAGAATCGTGGTGTGTAATTTAAAGATCTCCGATCATATTCCTGTGATTCTCCATTTGGAACAAAATAATAGAAATGTCAGTTACCCCTTCAAATTTAATTCTATATGGATGGAAGAACCAGAATTTGTTAATCTCGTCAGATTCAATTAGGCTAGACTGTTGGGAACAAAGACATTAAACCCTATGGATTCATTGGTTAAAAAGTTAAAGATAAACAAGCCTTTGGTGATAAACTGGGAAAAAAGAAAAAGCTTGAAGTAAAGGAAGAGCTGGTAAAGATTGAAATTGAGTTGGATACACTTTACTCAAATAATCTTGGAGGATTTGAGAAGGAGGAAGATAAAGTGTTGATTGTAGAAAAAGAGCAGAGAAAATTGTTTCTAATGAGACAGGAAGAGGAAACATGGAGGTAAAAGAGTAGACTAAACTAACTGGCTTTAGGTGATAGAAACATAAAGTTATTTCATGCTTATGCAAATTCTAGGAAACAAATCAATACTATTTGAGAGATTACTAAGGAGGATGGAACCGTGATCACTAGTAATCAAGGTCTACAAAGGGAAGCGGTTGGTTTCTTCCAAAATATTTTCATGGCTCAGCCTAATATTTCCATATCTGATCAACTAGTAGTTTTAAGGAATTACCCAAGGAAGTTCATAGAGGAAGATAGTCTTAGATTGACTGAGCCAGTAACTTCAACAAAAATTCTGTCAACTCTTAAAGGATTTAAAGCTTCAAAAAGTCATGGGTTGGATGGCTGGATTGTGGAATTTTTTCTGTCTTTTTTTGACATCCTGGGAGATGATATATTGGATATGGTTGAAGAGTCCAGGAGGAAAGGAAGGGTGACTGGAGCTTTGAATGCTACTTTTCTTTCTCTTATACCAAAGAATGAGAACCCATGATCTTTTGGAGAATATAGACCTATAGCTTTATGTAATCTGGTGTATAAGATCATAACTAAAATTATTGATACTAGAATTAAATCCACTTTGGCCTTTGGTATCTCAAAGGAACAATTTGGCTTTCTTGAGGGCAGACACATTACTGATGCTATTGGTATTGTATAAGAAGATTTACATAGTATTAAGGTTAAAAATATCAAAGCTCTGGTTCTTAAAACTAGATTTGATAAAGGCTTATGACTGAGTGGACTGGGGTTTCTTAAGACTTATGTTGCTACAGGTGGGAATGAGTTTAGAAGCTATAGACTGGATCATGGGGTGTGTGATTTCTGCAAATGATGTTGTGCTGATCAATGGTAAGCCTACCAATTTCTTTAAAAGTACAAGGGGATTAAGGCAAAGGTGTCCTTTATCTCCCTTGCTGTTTCTTCTTGTTGTAGAAGGGTTAAGCAGATCCATAAAGGAGAAGGCAAGGGATAATAAAATAGAAGGTATACCTGTGGAAAGGGGGATATACATTACACATTTAATGTTTGTTGATGATGTTACCCTGTTTGGAAATGGAAATTTTGCTGAGTGGGAAATTTTTAAGGAGATTTTGGAACTTTTTTGTAAAGCGATAGGAATGGCTTTCAGTCCTCAGAAATCCTTGTTTCTAGAAGCTGGTTAGGCAGTAGAGGACTTAGCTTTGTTGAAGGTGATTATGCATTTTTAAGTAAAACCAGTAGATGCTGGTTTTAAGTACCTTGGGTGTTTTTTAAAACCTAACTGCTATAATAGGGCTGATTGGAACCGGTTGGTGAGAAAGTTTGAGAAAAAGATTGCAAATTGGAGCCTTAGATGGTTAAGTTTAAGGGTAAGGGTTACAGTTGTCAAAGCCGTTCTTGAAAGTATTCCCATATATTGGATTTCTTTGGCTAAAATTCCAAAAAGTATACTAAATACTATCAGAAGGAGGATGTTCAGTTTCATGTGGACTGGAAAAAAGATAAAAGAAGGGATACATTTGATAAGTTGGAAAAATATTGCAAAACCTAAAAAGATGGATGGGTGGGGTACAAAAAATATTTATTCTTTTGGAAAAGCCTTAGCTGCAAAAAGTTTATGGAGGTGTCTTATGGCACCTGGTCTTTGGCATGAGGTGATACTTAAAAAATATCTTAGGAAGACAACAATGGTTGAGTGGTTCAGGGAAGGAAGAAAAATTTGGACTGGTATTTCTAATATTTGGAGAGCACTCACCTTGTCTTTAACCATTATAACTGACTGGTTGGTTTGGAAACTTGGAAATGGGAGGGACATCAGAATTGGAGCTGATCCATTGGTTGGGTCTCACACTTACTTTAAATTATCAAGGAACCTTATTCTTGCACTGAAGGCACAAGGAATATAATTCCTTGCACAAGTTGGGACTTTGGATTTGGGGGGCACAAGACATACAAGATAGAAAAAGGTTGAGGCTTTAGGCTTGGAAGGAGAACAAAAAGAGGAATGGAATAGCTATGTAAAGGGTTTAGTTGGATCGGGGTATGAGTTGAATAATGAAAAAGATATATTATTGTGGTCCTGGGATACTAAAGGAGGCTAGTTAAATGCAAAACAAGCCTATGAAGTCCAATTGGTGGAGGATGTAGTGGAAGAACTAGTTTTCTGGTATACTTACCTTTGGAATTGGCAGCTACCTTTAAAGTCAAACTCTTTATGTGGTTATTGCTTGAACAAAAAATTCTCACTTGGGAGAACTTGGTCAAAAGAGGTTTTCTTGGGCCTAGCAAATGTGTCTTATGTGGGAACAATGATGAAAATGCAAGTCATCTCTTTGTGGATTGTAGCTTTACAAAAGATATTTGGTATACAATTCACAAGGAATTAAAACTTGAGAGTGCTTGGGAAGGAGGGAAGATTGCAGGCTGCTTACAAAATTGGAAAAGGAAGAGGAAAAACTGGATAGAAATACCATGTTTTGTTTGCTGGGAGGTTTGGAAACATAGGAATTTGGCTATTTTTGAAGATCAACCTCTAAATAGGGTCAAAGTTTGTAGGAATTAGTATAGTAAACTATAGTAAAGATCATGTAATATACTATTACAAACTCTGACCCTATTTAGAGGTTGATCTTAAAAAATAGTCAAGATTAATAGTTTACTATACTAAGGTTAGTAGGATTGATAGGCCTCCTATACTTGACTGGGATCTGGTAGTGGGATTCTTTGATGGTGTTTCACAAGATAGGGGTGATAAATGTGGGGCATGAGCTCTATTAAAAAGTCCAGAGCTAGGCACTTTCATATTCAATATGAATTTTGGTAGTGGTACTAATACCAGGGCTGAAATTTTAGAGTTATGGTACATATTTTTTTTTTCTTGCTATAAAGAGGTAACAAGGTTACAACTGGTAGGTGATTCAAAGGTTATTATAGATTGGTTTAGTAATGAAAATAACCTATAGGTGGTCTCCCTTCAGCCCTGGATGACAAAAATTAGAGTGTTGAGTAGGAGCTTTCTACAACTAAAATCTCAACACATATATATAGAGAATATAACAAGGAAGCTGACCAGCTTTCAAAAGCAACACTACTCCTTGATGAGGATGCTATACACTATGTAGTGGGTACTGAAGGACATACAAAAAACTTTGAAACATTAGATATCAATAAAACTTGCATAGATGCAAGGGAAAATAAAGTGTACTTTTTGTTTTGTGTTTTGGATATGTAATTTTTGAGGTTATATACTACATAGTATACACCTAGTTTTGATGGTGTAATATGTATTGTGAACATAAATGTATGTACTATAGTACCAAAGGATCTAATAGCTTTGATCCATTTTGACAGATATTGTATCAGAATAATTATGTTTTCTAATATAAGTTTTTTTCTTTTTGAAAACAAAATAAGGTGACTTCAATCATAACGTTGTTGCCAATACTTATTAAAGTTTTGATGGGTCCACAAGTTTGGTTACAGATAGACTTTTGTATTAATTATACAAATTATAATTTTTTTTTTTAATATTTATAAGTATAGTTAAAAGTTTTGATGGGTTAATAAATTTGATTTAAAAATTATATTTTTAAATAAAATTAATTTATTTAATTAAATAATAACAAATAAATTTTATTTATATTAACTGATAACTTCTCAAAATGTTTTTTTTTTTTTTAGTTTTACAAGGTTAGATAATTCAATAATGTGAACATGACCCAAATCCTACTTTAAAAAAAGATGTGCAATTATCTTTATTACGAGAGGCCTAAAAGTTTTCTAATCACATAGTTTTGATCTTCCTTGATGTTTGAAGATTTGCAACTACATAAAGGAGCATGGACAAAGCTATTATATAACTGAACCATATAAGGAGGACAACAAATTTAAGATCTATTATTACTTGTAAAATTGATAGAAATGAGTACTAAGTTTATGTAAATAAAAAATATAGAGATTTTAAGTTAAATAATTTAAAATTCACTATTACACGTGAAATTGACAAAAACAAATATTAAATTTATGTAAATAAAAAATAAAGAACTTTTAAGATCATTTGGATTTATGGGATGTTGTATTCCCTTGGGTTCTTGGTGTTTATTTGAAGCATAATCCCACTTAACTTAAGAGGGAGAATATGACCATCACCATGTAATTTTGTAATTTAAACTATCTCGCAAAAATTTGGATATTTGACGCTCTATGAAATGCAAGTCTAGTTTTGTATCCTTTTGACATGACCTTTTGACCTTTGTTAATATAAGAGATTCATTGTACTAAAACCTCCAATTTGGGGTTCCCACCCTTTATTGGTAAATCCTTCATTTTACGATATTGATCATTGAATTCATTTCAATTTATTAGATTTTTTATATTCTATGTAAGAAATAAACAAATTACAAAAAAATAAATCTTAAAACTAAAGTGAGATAGAAGTGCTAGAAATAAAATAATTCGCAAAACAAGGTGCATGATAAATATGTGTATTGTAACATTCTTGGTTTCAATTCTCACGAATTATAATGTAATTATATAAATGTGAATTAGGCTGGTGAGCTGATGTGTTCGGGCGAAGAGTCCATATTTATTTAGTGTGGTCAGGGGATGAATTGTATATTATGTGCATTGAATAACTAATAAAAGTAATAATTGCTAGTTGCATACGAAACAAATGAAGAATGATGGGGGGGCTATGATTCCACAAGAGAGAGGGGTCCAAGGGGGAACTGTTCATGGGTATTAATCCAACCCATATTCCTGAATTATTATCATTGTGTATAACCTTCTATTTTGTTGATTGGGTGTTCCCAAAACCAATCATTTAACTCATGTAAGAGGGTGGGTGTGAGTGGTCACATCCCATAGTTATTGGGGAGAATGGGCTGAAGTAAAATCATCTTTGGGAAGAGAGAGAGTCAAGCAAGCAAGGGAGAAGAAGGGAAATTCGTATGGAGAATAGATACAATTTTTACATGCAGATTTTAGGCAGCAAAGGGGGAGCAAAGGGCTGGGAAGAGTATCAACCATGATGTACTTGAAGACAACCATTGTTTGGATGTGTTTTATGTTGAGAAAGAGACATGTGTGTTTGTACATTGAGATGTAAGCTTGTGGTGTGAATTCCTGTTGAAGAAATGTCTTAAGAGCCTTCTGAAGGTTGCTGTGAGAACTCCTTGGGCAACTGAGAGTTCCTGGAAGCCCCTAGCTGGGAGTTCTTGGCCAACCAAGTGCACTTGAAGCCATGATAAACGAATGGTACAGCCTAAGGGATTGTGAGAAGTGAAGGGGGTACATTCTGTGGGTAGTGCAGGTTGTGGGGAAGAGAGAGAGTTGGAGGATTGAAACTATCGTGGGAGAAGAAATTGGGTTTGGGAGCTGCTATGTGTGGAGAGTAGACAACCAATGGGTCATATCTCCTTATAGGCTTATAGCCTCAGTTTGGGGGTGGCCTGTTGTTGAGAGAAAATGAACAACAACACATATGGTTGGGAGGTTCATCCTTCGTATGCATCCAGTTGGTCAATTATTAACGGATAAATGTTTTTGTCCTATTTTGATGTTATTTCTGCCGTGTAAATGGTTTAGATGAATGTTGGGTATTTTTTGTTGCTTGAATAATAACATTCACAATTTTTCTTTATGTCATTAGATGCATTTAGAATATGGTATTAGTCAAATAGTCAAATTTGTGTGTGATCTGTAGCTGGTATGCTACACGAATTTAATTAGTAGCAAAATCTTAATTATTTTAATGATTTTCCACATGCAATGTTGCTCAATTGGGGTTGGGTACGTTACAAAGTGGTATCAGAGCTTTTGTTTCAAACTTGGGCTTGTATGGGCCAAGAACCAATGTAATTGAGCAAATTCGCTGCTACAGATTTTGGTCTGTGTGAATTTGGGGAAAAATTAGAGAGAAAATCCCCAAATTCATAAGCAAGATTCGGGTTTAAATGAATTAGAAATGCTTAAAAGGTTTAATGGAGTCGATCTATAGAGTTGTAGAGAAAAATTCAACTTGGAAGGTCGAATTTCATGTTTTAATGGTCGCTGTAGTGTTTTACAGAGTTTAGTGAATTAACGACCGAGATCGTGTTTGATCGCGATATCAACGACCAAGATTCACTTTAATAAATTTAAAAATTTATAAGGTTTCAATATTTTGGAAGGTCGAGTATATCAACGATCGAGATTCAATTCGACAGTTGTAAAAATGAGATAGATCGATGGTCAAGATCATCTTGGATGGGAGATCAACGACCTAGATTGACCTAGGATTTGATAAAAAATCTCCAAGTGTTGAAGCTCACTAACAGAATTCACCTGTGGCCGATGGTCGGATTGATGAGATTGACGAAGAGTTGGGCTCGACCAAAAGAAGTCTTCGATGGCCAATGACCAATGATCGAGCGTCGACAGAGTTGGGAAAAGTTTGATAGATCAATGATTGAGATCATTTCCAATAGGAGATCGATGGTCCAAATTCATCGGGGATTTGGAGGAAATTTTCCTAAGTGTTCGAGTTGGCCAAGAGAAATTGCCAATGGTCGATGGTCGGGCCAGTCAAATTGACGAAGTGTTTTTGTCACCAATGGAAATCACCAATGATCGATGGTCAAGCGTCGTCCGATTCAGTGAAGTGTTGGAGTCGAGTAAGAGAAATTGCTGATGGTTGGGCATCGACCAAATTGGCGAGGTGTTTGGGTCATCCAAGAGAAATGACTGATGGGCGATGAAGGAACGAGGGTGATGACATGTCATGCCATGAAAAAATTCACGTTTCATGCCATGTCAACATGCACGTGTCATGCCACATCATCCAAGTTGACACCTCAGGATGATGTGTCATGCCATGTTAGCAGTTTCCACATTATCCCATAAGCGGTCGATGGTCGATGATTGGGTCAACTGGTTTAACAAATTGTTACAAGTGGTTTCCAAGAGAAATGACCAACGACTGATGGGCCGATGATTGGGTGTCACTTGAATTAATGAGGAGTTTCATTCACCAATGAAAATCGTTGAAGGATGATGACTGATGGTTGGATCGATTGGCTTAGCATTGTGTTGTGAATCAGTTGCTAAAGGATCAGGCTGATGGTTGGATCGATTGGCTTAGCATTGTGTTGTGAATCAGTTGCTAA
>CBVK0100072825.1:0-16472 GCA_900067695.1 Picea abies
TTCTTCAAGGGTTGACATCAATGAAAACCAATCTTTCAACAATATCCCCCATTGGACTTGATGGAAACACTAATGGCATGGTAACATTCATGCTCCTACTCATGTTCCCCCTCTGGCCATTTCTCCCCCTATCTCCATGCATCTATTCTTTTTCTCCATTTCCATTCCTTTGTTCTCTCTCTCCCCCTTTGAAATCAATGGCCAAGGTTAATTCTCCTTTGGGGATTCTCCCCTTGTCTACAAGCCCTCTTCTTTCTCTTCATGGTAATTCCTCATGTAAAACTCTGATGTATATGAAAAGCATTCAAAATATTATTTACTTGAATTATCATAGTCTTTTGCTTCTCTCCACATGTCTTACTGTGTCTGATGTCGTGTGAATCACTATGGGGAAGAAACTACTCCAAATTTTCGTAGAAGATAATCAAAGGTCTCCCATGGAAGAGGTTTGGTGAAGATATCTGCAATCTATTCTTTTGTCCCAATGTACTATAACTTGATTTTCTTTTATATAACTTGTTCTTGTAGAAATTAAAACTTGATCGGAATGTGCTTCATCTTGGAATGCATGAATGGATTCTTAGAGATACCGATAGCATTGGTGTTATCATAGAGTATCGAAATAGGCTCGTCATATTCCACTTGTATATCCTTCAAGTTTTGATTCATCCAAAGAACCTTAGTGCAACATGTTTCCACCACAATATAATTTGCTTTTGTTGTGGACAAAGACACTAATGAATGGTTCTTTCTCAACCATGATATTAAACAAACACCTAATTAGATAGTTTCTCTGCTTGTACTTCTACTATTGTAAATACTACCTGCCCAATCTACATTTGTGTAGGCTACCAAAGATAAATCATTCCCTTTTGGATACCATGATCCAAAATATTATGTTTCTTTGAGATATCTAAATATTCTTTTTACTTCCATGACATATGTTTCTTTCAATTTTTCTTGAAATATCGCAACCTGTCCAACTACTTGCATCACATCTGGTCTTGACATTGTCACATAGAGTAATATTCCAATCATTGATCTGTAGAGCCTCTGATATGCATCTTTATATTCATATTCCTTGCTCAACTCATAACTGGTCCTACATAGGAGTACTTACAGGTTTACAGTCTTCCATTACAAACATCTTTATAATTTCTCTGATATACTTGGTCTAGGAGCTGAAATACCCTTATCATTTTGACATATCTGTAATCCTAAAAATAAATTCAACTCACCAAGAAAATACATTTCAAACTCATTCTGAATATCTTTGGAAAACCTCTGACGCATCCTATCATCATTGATACCAAACATAATATCATCTACATAAACTTCAAATATCAATATATTGTCTTGATCCACTTTTATGTAGAGAATGTTGTCTACATTTCCCTTCCTAAATCCTTGTTGTTGTAGATACATGTCCAATATTGAGTACCATGCTTTGGGTTCCTACTTGATTCCATTCAATGATTTCTTTAGTATGCAAACATATTCTTCCTTTTATGATAGCATAAACCCTTCAAGTTGTTCAATGTATACTTATTCTTGTAATCCTCCATTTAGAAAGGCTGATTTTACATCCATCTCATATACCTTGATTCTTTTAGAACATGCACAAGCTAAGATCAATATGATTTCTTCCATACTGGAAGCTGGGGAAAAGGTCTCTTCAAAATATATACTTTCAATTTGAGAATATCCTTTGCATAATAACCTTGCTTTGTTTCCGATTACATGTCCATCCTCATTCAGTTTATTCCTAAAGACCCATTTTGTACCAATCACGTTCTTGTTCTTCGACCTTGGAACTAGTTCCCATGTGTCATTCTTCTCTATATGATCCAATTATTCATCCATATACTTGACCCAATGTTCATGACTTTTGGCTTCTTCAAAGCTTCTTGGTTCAACTGTGGATAACAGTGCTAGATGCCTTTGTTCTGGTGAAATTATTCTTCTTTGAGTTTCAACTCTTGCATCTTTATTCCGAATAATCTATTATGGTGGATGATTCTTTGCACTTGCCAACTAGGTGTCTTGGGAGGTATTTGCTACTCATATTCCTCTTTATGTACTTCTTGCTACTCTACTTCTTCTTATACTTCTTCTTTTAGACCTTCTTCATCGCCTTGCTCTTCTAGATATTTTCTTCTTTCTTCGGTATTGCATTCACTTTTTCATCAATTGTTACATTGATGCTTTCCACTATCTTATTGAGTCTTGGAATAAATCACTTGTATGATTTTATTTTGCTTGAATATCCAACTAGTATTCCCTTATCAATTCGAGAGTCAAATTTTCCAAGCCTCCCATCTTCTCTTTTGATATAAAATTTGCTTCCAAATACTCTGAAATACTTTAGATTTCCCAGTCTTCCTTTCCATAACTTGTAGGGAGTATTATCATCGTTACTTCTAAGCACTCCTCTGTTTAGGATATGAACTGCTATATTTACTACATGTTCCCAAAATATGTGATCCAACTTGGAATCTTTCAACATGGTTTTGGCAATTTCCTATATTGTTCTATTCTTTATTTCGACAACTCCATTTTGTTGAGTTGTCTTGGCTGTTGAAAACTATCTTTTTATTCCATTTTCACCACAGAAATCCACAAATTCCTTTGATGTAAACTCTACCATTATCTAGTCTCAAACACTTGATTTTCAAATCCATCTCGTTTTCAACCATCTTTTTGTATATCTTCTAGTGTTCAAATGCCTCCAACTTATTCCTGAGAAAGAAAACTACAGTCATTCCTATGTAGTCATCCACAAGTAGCATAAAATATTGTTCTCCATTTAATCCCTTCGTTCTTGTAGGTCCACATCGGTCAGTGTGTACAATCTCCAATGGTTTATCATGGAGTACTCTTTTGATTTGAACTTGGTCTTGGTTTGTTTTCCTTGTAGACAATGCTCACATAGTGTATTTAATGTCTTTGAAATCTTAGGCATTTCTTTCACTGCTTCCTTTCTACTGATTTTGACAAGGTTATAAAAATTCATGTGACCCATTCTTCTATGCCAGGGCCAGCTTTTATTTTTCTTTCTTGAGAAACATATTTCCTTTCCAATTTCATTCAGGAAATATATATTGTTTGTATTTCTTATAGTTGTAGCCACCAACTTGCCTGATCCTTCTTTCCTTATCTAACATTTTTCTGAGTCAAAGAAAATTTTGTATCATTTATCACACATTTGAATTACAATTAGTATATTGTGATTCATATATTTGACTAATAGAAAATTTTCTTCCTTGGCATCTTTTCTTCCAAGCTTGACTGTACCTCTACCTATAATTATGGTTGAGTTGTCATTTCCAAATGAAGTTGATCCATCTCATTCCTTCTTCAAGGTCAAAAACCTATTCTTGTCACCTGCCATATGCTTAGAACAATTGTTGTCAACATACCCCCCACTTTTATTTTTTTGTGATTGTATAGAAAGCAATCATTCTTCAGTGTTGAAATGATCCTTCTTCCTTCTCCATATCCTTTATGGTTCCTATTTGATATATTTCTTTGGTTCTCTTGGAGGAACAATGAGTCTACAATATTTGGCTATGTGTCCAAAATTGTTACACTTTTATCACTCTACTTCATTACTTAGTGAAAAAAAACTGTTGCAATTTATGTTCTATGCTTCATGTGACTTTCTAGGATAACTGTTGTTTGAACAACCTTCATAGTTGCTTTTGTTATGGGCATAGGCTCTGTATTTTGAAACTTTGTGTCCAAAATTGTTACAAGAATAACATAAACCAAGAAACATAGTGTAATACCTAGATGTAGGGGATCTTCTGAATGGTGTTCCTCTTCTGAAGCCTTCTTCTTATTGAGATCTTTTTTAGTGTTTATTCTATGTTCTAAATATTCTAAGTGGTCCAGTTCCTCTATGATTTTCTTCTTGAGTACCTTTGACTATTTATGCATAACTATTTTTTTTTCTTCTTGTTTTGTCGTCTTGGAGCTCGATCATTTTTTAGTATGCATCTGGTTGTATCCTAGACCGAACCTGTCATAGTATGGTCTTTGACTACTGATGATCTCATCCAATATTTTGGTGCTATTTTGCTGCATATGTTTCTTCTAAATATTCTTTCTTAAAGTGACTATTTTTGCTTCCAAGGTTTCAATCATCTTGTCCTTTTCTTCTAACTAATTTCTAAGTGTTTCTTCAATTATTTTGTCTTCTTCTACCTAGATTTTTAACTTATTTATCATCTTCTCGATTGATTCTGAGTTGGAATTTTGAGATCATTGTTTTTTCTTTAATTTTTCTTTGAGGGACTTTATTTCCTTTCTTTCTTTCCCTAGTTCTTCTAAGGCACTGATTAATTCTACTCTAAGATCGACTTCTCCTTCTTCTTCAGAATTTTCTTCATCATTGTGTTCTACTTCCATGAATATTACTCTTTCTAAATCACTGTCACTCTCATCATCCTCATATGAGGAGGAACTTTATTCCTTGGAGTAGGACTTTTCTTGAAGAATTTATTTGTGTTCCTTTTCTTGTCTCCCTTTTTATTTTATTTTTTCTTCTTAGGATCTTCTTCTTCATTGCTACCTTTATTATTATCATAAGGACACTTAGAAAAAAAATTACCAATACCATCACAATTAAAACATTTCAACGAAATCATACCTTTGTACTTATCAGTTCCTCTTTTCAACTTTCTCACGAAGTTTTCCACTTCTTCATCTTCCTCTAAATCATCGTTGCAAGTAGAATTTTGTTTTGACTTTGACTTGTTCTTCTTCATTGTCTTATTGTATTCTTTGAACGATGGTTCCTTCATGACTAGGTTATCTTTTTCTATACTCATTTCATAGGCTTTGAATATTCCATGTAGCTCGTCCATGATCAAAATGTCAATATATGTTCTTTCTTCTAGGGTTGATATCTTAGGATAAAAATTCATAGGTGGAGATATTAGAACCTTTTGAACGACCATTGATTCATCAACTTCTTCTCCCAGTCATCTAATAGTGTTCATTGTTTCATCATCTTGTAGAAAGTAGGTTGCAATGTCTTCATATTCATTCATCTTCAATTGCTAAAACTTATCTCTAAGGGTTTGAATCTTAGACCCCCTTGACTTTGGTATATCCTTTGTAAATATTTTGAAGTTTATCCCAAAGATTGTTTGTAGTATTTCAATGCATAACTTTGACAAATACTAAATCATCTAGACTTCTCAAAATGGTTCCTTTAGCTTTTGAATTGTTTTCGTTGAGTTTCTTTCCATATTTATCAGTTGGGGGAGTGGTTGGTGCTACATATTCGTCTAATATTGACTGCCAAACATCAAATCCATGTTCCTGTAAAAAGGTTTGCATCCTTTTATTCCAAAAGGAATAGTTCTGACCATCAAACCTTGGTACTCCAATCTTATCATATTCCATGATATCCTTCCAATGGTTAAACTATTTCTTGAAGGACTTGCTCTAATACCAATTGTTGGAATACTAAGAGGGGGGTGAATCAGTATGAGTACTTTATTATCACTTTTAACCACAACATGTAATCATTAATTTCATCAGCAATATATCATCAATATATCATGAGCAATATAAATCAATAGAGAATAATCCATAAAAAAACACAGTACACAATAATTTACATGGAAACCCAAATGGGAGAAAACCACAAAATGATTTTCTTATATATAAAGAGATTTCATTCATTGGAAGCACCAACTTCCCAATTCTCCAGCTATAATTGGAAGGAGGATATGACCCCCTATTTACAAGCTCCAACCTGAAGGAAGATACAACTCCTTGAATTCTCTGGCTCCAACCAAAAGGAGGCTACAACCCCCTGATTCTCAGGCTTAAACCTAAAGGAAGATCCAACTCCTTGAGTTCTATGGAACCAATCGAAAGGAGGTTACAACCACTTTTCCTTTCCCCGTCCTACCACCCTGAAATATAAGTGTATACCAAACTGTCACTATCACAATCATTGTCACTTTCACTGTCACTGTCATAGTCACCATTACTATCATTGTCATTGTCACTACCTCTATCACATCAACCTATAACCTATCAAACTGCCACTATCACTGTACCATCAACCTGTAACTCTCACTATACCTTAAACCTGTAACTGTCACTGTACCATACCATGCATCAACTGTGTACCAAAAAATGTAGTATAACATGCATAAATCATGTACCATAAGATATACCATAACATCAATCATGTATCCAATCATGTACCATTGTTATAGCCCTAAAATTCCCTACTCTTTCATACATGGCAATATTGGCCTTCCTACTTCCATAATTTGCCAAATCATTGTTGAGGAACTCTAATTAAAAAACCAATTTTTAGAGCATGTACGTGCCCTAATGCACTACTTCCCACGTACATATTCTTTCTACATGCTAGAGAACCCATGTGCATATTCTTGTTGCACAATAAACAACCCGCGTATACCTCCAAAAGTTGAAAAAATTAAAAAGTTGTAAGGAATTCGGTGGAATTTACAGGCTATTGGAGGTTTCCCAACCAATTCACCAGCCATAGCTCGTCCCACAACATAATAACTATCCTTTTTTCATATAAAAGGATTTCTTGGGGTATCATTCCACAATCAAGCATTAGAATAGTGAAACTCTTCCCAGTTTCCCATCCTTTCCTTGCCCAAGAATTTGCAACCTTTTGTGAGTTATTGCCTCAGCATTCCCTCTCTATCCCCCTTTCTTCCATACAATCCATTCCCTTCCCTTGAGGTGATAAGTAGACTGTGAGAAGAGGCTTATTGAAGGTGAACTTGGAGCATTGTTAAGAGGATCCTGGACCAGGTTCGCAGAGCATCGACCCACAAGGATTGTAAGCTTCAATATTTGACTAATGAATAAAAGAATCTTTTTCCCTGTCCCAAATGATGATGTTTTATGTCTTTTCTTTGATTTATACATAACAATTTATATATAACCCTAATTTATGAATACAAATAACATGCTTGTGCCTTGTTTTCCTAGTTGTGGATGCAGGTCAACTTTGGGAGGAGGCTTGCAGCCTTGGGAGCTACACATCTTGAGGAGATCAACACCAAACGTTAGATTAAAGGTATGGTTTTTGAATGACTCTTTCACTATTTTATGTTCATCTATTTTGGAATGTTTGGGGTAGTGTAGAAATTATATTGAATTTTAGGGAGTCATTTTCTCTGTCTATACTTTAAACCATGGTATAGTTATAGGGGGATTTTCCCACTAGACGAATTGGCGAATCCATTAGGGAGTCTCTCTAGAGTTTTAGAGGGAGGTTTTTTTGTTTTCTTAATTGGCTTCTTGAATGCTTGTTGAGTTTCAATCAAGTTTACTGAGTCTTTTAAGGATTTCTAGTCACTTTCAAGGTGCATACCATCTTTCCCTGCCCTATCAGTCTACCTATTATTTTTATTTTTTGAAAAGTCTCAGAGGTGTACACGCCCTATTTTGGGTCAGGCCACGTACATACGTGCTCTGCACAATAGAAATATAGTGTACATATGTAGGCTTTTGATGCAACAACCCACGTCTCTATGTCTTGAAAGTGTTTTTTAACAAAGAGAGAGTTTGTCTCTTTCCTGATAGAAGTTCATACTTCTCAGGACTTTCTTGAACCAGACAGAGTCTCTGTCTTTAGCCATAGCTTGGGTTAGAGTTTCGGTTAACTTGTTCCTTAGTTTTTTTTTTTTTTCCCTAAAAGGTTTAGAGTGAGCTGTCAAGTTTTAGATCCTCCTGTTGGTTTCTTGGTTGAATCCCTATGATACGTAGATGCCTTAGGATCTTTATCAATCTTGTTTTTAGTTTTCTCCTTTTTCCTGTTTCTTGCTTTGAAAAACAAAAAATAAAGTTTTTACTTCAGTTTTTCTTGTTAAATAAGTTTGAAAAATACCAAAAAAAATCATTTAGTTTGGTAAAGTAGTCAAGGTTGTTATTTGCAAAAGAAAAAAGAGTCTTCATTTCAAAGTTCTTTCCAATTTCATGAAATACAAGTAGTTTTTCTTAGTCAAACCAAATCAAGTTTTAGGATTTCTTCATTTACAAGATCTTGAAATATTGATTAGAAAAGTTGAATTTTATAAAGAGGTTTTACAAGATTTGCTTTAATTTCGAAGTATCTTTTTCTTTCAAATGATTTAAATTTCTCTTCCTTATTCATCTCTTCACAACAACATCAGTTTCACTATCTCACCCTTTGCGTAAATCAAGCCTTAAAAATATTAATGCTTAATTTAAAATATATTAGACTTTATGTTTGTAGGGTTCACTAACTAGTTTAGGGTTTTAGGCCCTTGAATTAGGTGTGAAGAGGAAACTGTTCAAGACCACTTTAAAAAAACATTGGAGTTTGAGATGGGGAGTGGTTTAAGTCCATCATCATAAGAGTTAGTCAGGACCCCCCTCTAACACATGGGATAAGAACAAGGTCATGTGAGGAAAGGCATAGGAGATAACCCCTTCAAAGCTGGACTAAACATAGTGGGGATTGTATATTGAGGGTCTTTTTCGGGAACAATACCAATCAAATTTTCCTACAGAGCTTCTTGGACCTCAAATCCATTTGATATCCTCAGTTGTCTTCCAAAACAATTTCTTTCATAACCCTTGAAAGGCTTCATACTTGTTATCCTTCTCATTATGATCTGCTTGACTATCAACTGTACCTTCCTGGTGACTGACTGGAAGATGGAAACCTAGTTTCCCATATTTTATGGACTTACACAGGTGACTGTAGGGGTATACCATGGTACCTAGGGTGGACTTTGGATTGTTCTTCGTAGAGTATACCCGGAGGGCGATTTCATTTTCTAGTTGCACTTGCACTGGTTAGTTTCTCTAGTGTCGATTGGAGTAACCATCCTTCCCACTAGTTAGTCAACTTCTTGATTTATATTTTGGAAACTTTTTAGTGTGTGTTTTGTGTTCCATGCTAGTCAAGCCTTACTATGTCGTTTAAACATTTCACAAAGTGAAATATCAACAGCTTTGTCAGTTGCGAAGGCTTCAAGGCCTGTCGACGGTTACTTTGGAGCCACCTTCGCCACCATTGAGGCGAGGAATTGATCAAGAAGGATTGTTTGAAGTGACCGGGCCACAGGAAACTATGCCCGAGCCTACTCTGAGGGGAGACTTTCTGGCACCGAAGGAATCCATCAGCTTTGACCTTGAGACAAAAGGTTTCAGGCCAGCCAATCCTCTGATAGACAACTTATCAGTGTTGATCTTAATTAAGATTGTCCCTACCGAGGTGACATCTTCTGAGTGCCAGTTAGTTCGACGAGCGACAATGGAAGTGAATGTCGCTAATTCATTTGGGAGTCCCTGTACTCCCGTTATGGCTACTACTGGAGGGGGAATCCTACCTCCTCCCCCACCTTTTCCAGTCAAGACCTCAGTTGTCTCGACTCCCACAACTTTGGGCAGTGGTTCAATACCTTTAACAGCTTTGACCACTATTCCATTTACTCAGAATGCGACGGGTGGTACCTTCTCATATGGGATGCCCGACTTTGATACCAATTCGATTCTTACTTATTCTACCTTACAAACCATGGTTCTGAGGCCAGGGAGCTCAAACACTCCCTTGCAAGGGTCAAATGCAGGAACTACTGCCCCTTTTAATGTTATACCTTACGGTGGGGGTCATATACCTCCTCTGTCCCCTTCGCTCGGTGGTTCTTTTCAACAACCAATTGGGCATAACGCTAATTATAGCTTGTTTGGTGGAGGTATTTTAGGACCTTTGTCTTATACAACGTTAGTGGGATCTATGTCGTTCTCTTTTTTTGGTGCATTTGGGAACAACGCTTTCTCTTCGACCACTTTTTCAACTGGGGGAAACCCCAACTTTAGTCAACATAACCTGATGCAAGGTACCATTCCTTCACAGGGAGCGATGACTGGAGTATACTCTACACATAGTCTTTGGAATCCTTGGTAGGGATCGTTTCCCTCGCAAGGAACGTCGTTCAGGGGTAACCCCTTACATACTCATTGGAACCCCGAGCATGACTCTGTACCCATGCCCATCATATTAGTTGGGGGCATCCCCTTCCAAGGTCCTTGGAACACAATGCAGGGCATAATCCCTAGGCAGGTTATGTTGTCCAATTTCGGGAGTCAGCCGAGGATGCCTCAACAGACACAATTTCCTTTTGATGGTCAAGGCCACGATTTCTACCAAAACCTTGACCAACAATCCAACTTTTCATGGAAACCTGGTTCCATTCAAAACCTAAGGCCCTCTTTACCTGTAATCACAACCGAAACTACCCTTTCTGGAAACTCTACATTTTCCAGACTTGTCGAGATTAATGAATGACCCAATCTATCACGATCCACGTTGCCCCCCTATGCCGCCTAAGTTTCCTTCGGATATTCTAAAATTTGAGGGCAAGCCTAGTGAAGATCCAGGTGATCATGTGACTTTTATCGGACAAATCGGTGAGTGCGGACACAAATAAATCTCCCCATTTTCACCCCAAAACTGGAACAAAACAAGACATAATATAAAACTTTCCCTAAGTTTTAATCATCAAACATACTAACTAACAAGAGATAAATGACATACCTTTTAAATGTCGCTTATCCTTGCTAGTTTCATCCTCGCTCCATTCCAAGACTTATGGCATGTTGAAGCTATAAAAATAAACAAGCCAACGAAGTGAAAGCAACAACGTATACTTAACAAAACCTATGTATGTGATCAAGGAGTCATACAATAAAATAAGAATTATGCTCGACCTTGCTTTGAGATGAGAATTTTCGGCTTTGGAGGAATCCATCATTTTTTACCTTGAGATTGAAGGTTTCGGGCCAACCAATCCTTCGATTACCGACTTGTCGGCGCCGATCTTGATTTAGATTGTTCCTCCTGTGGTGACATCTTCTGAGCACTAGTTAGTTCTACAGGCGCCAATGGAAGTGAATGTTGCTACTTCATCCATGAGTCCTCATACTCCTATTATGACTAATACTGGAGGGGGAATCCTACCTCCTCCCCCACCTTCGCCAATCAAGACCTCAATTTTCCCGATTCCCATGACTTTGAGCAGTGTTCTGATACCTTTAATGACTTTCACCACTATTTCATTTACTTAGAATGCGATGAGCGCTCCATTCTCATATGGGATTCTTGGATTTGATATAAATTTGGTTCTTACTTATTCTACCTTACAGACCATGGGTCTGGGGGAAGGAATCTCTTGCAAGGGTCAACTGTGGGCACTACTATCCCTTTTAATGTTATCCCTTATGGTGGGGGTCATATACTTCCTGGGTCCCCTTTGATTGGTGGCTCTTTTCAACAACCAATCGGGCCTAAAGATAATTATAGCTATTTTGGTGGAGGCAATTTAGGACCTTCCTCTTACACAATGCCAGTGGGATCTATGTTGTTCTCTTAGTTTGGTGTGTTTGGAAACAATGATTTCTTTACATCCACTTTATCGAATGGGAGAAACCCCAGCTTTGTTCAACAGAACTGAGTGCAAGGTACCATTCCTTCACAGGGAGCGACGATTGAAGTATGATCCACACAGGGTCTTTGGAATCCTTGGCAGGGATCATTTCTGTCTCAAGGAATGTTGGTCGGGGGTAACCCTCTCCATACTTAATGGAATCCTAGGAAAGGATCTGTACCCATGCCTGTCAGATCAGTTGGGGGTATCCTCTTCCAAGTTCCTTGGAACACAACGAAGGGAGAAATCCATGCATAGGCCATGTCATCCAATTTCTAGAGTCAGTTGATGAAGCCTCAAAAAACACAATTTCCTAGACCACGGTTTCTACCAAAACCATGGCCAACAGTCCAACTTTTCCTGGAACCCTGGTGCCAGTCAAAACCCAAGGCCCTCTTTTCCTGTAAATAATTCACAGTTGAAACTACCCTTTCTGGAAACTCTACATTTTCCATACTTGTCAAGATTACTAAATGACCCGATCTGTCATGATCCATGTTGGCCCCCCCCATGCCTACTAAGTTTCCTTCGGATATTCCAAAATTTGAGGGAAATCCAGGTGAAGATCTAGGTGATCATGTGAATACCTTTCACTTGTGGTGCTCATTAAACTCGCTAAAAGACAACTCTATTCAGTTGTGCCTCAATGCACTCTTATAGGGGGTGCTACGAAGTGGTATATTGAGCTCGATGGCTTGAGGTACTCTTACTTTAATGACTTGGAGATGGTATTCTTGAACCATTTCCAGTTACTTGTGATATACAATGCCAACACCGAATTTCTAGCTAACTTTGAGAAAACTAAGGCTGACCACATCTCTGATCATATCCGAGAATGGCAACGAAGAAAGAGCTTGATTAAGGTCAAGGTCCCTCCTTATTTCTTTCTTGAGTGGTTCTTGAAGTCTTTGGTTCCCTATATATCCAAGGACATAGCGACTTCCAGGGTGTTTTAAGAAGAGGAGGCTATTATGAGAGCCCAACATCTTGAACTAATCTACTCTTAGTCTAGCCAAAAAAAAGTAAGAGTACCTTGAGCCACAATCTACTCTTGATAAGGCCAAAAAAAAGTCTAGGACCCATGTTGATGGAATTTTGGGATCAACACAAAGCAATTCCACAGTTCTTTTGTCAAACCAATTGCAACAATTGTCAATATAACAGATTTTGGCTAGCTAGACTCTGAGTTTGGTTGTTCCCCCTACCAGGACGTTGGATGTACACAATGTGCATTTGACTAATCTCAAGGCTAACCAACAGACCAAGGGAAATACGAAACAATGAAATAAGAAGGGTAAAGGGGATAAAAAGGCTACCAACAATTCTTGTGGGGGAAAAACGAAGAAGAAGAAGTCGAAGTATCTGTATAATCTCTGCATGGAAGACCACTCGACTCACTTGTGCCCTCAGCTTGCAGAAGCCCAGAAGTTATTAGCACAACAACACCCTATTTTTTTTATGAACCCTTTTCCACAAGGGAAAAATATGGCTCAGGCTTTCACATCCACAAGTGTGGTAGGGGGCAATTAGGGACCCCCCATGCCTACCAATAACAACCTGACTACAAACATTTACATGATGAACGGTGATGCTCATTTATCAACCAAGACTCGTGACTATGAAATACCATAACATGTCGAGAAGGGAAAGGAAGACACTAACCCATAGACTCCTCTCCAAATTGAGAAGGCGGTGGGAGAAACAATGACTAGAATCCCTAAAGGTGCATTTAATAAGGCTTCCCATAATCCAAACATGAGGGATGCTCAAAAATACTTTGTTGTAGAGGATATAGCATAGACCCCTTGCACGATGTTTTCTCTGGAGGTCCTCCAGAGTTCACCTCACAAGGAAAATCTTTGTTTTCCACCTTGGGTGCGGCAGAGACTAATAACCTAGGAGCGATCATTTTCGATCCAACCGACTTAAAACCTCATCTTCCTCACCATGTTGAATTTCATATAGTAGTGGCTTATACCATGAAATATTTTACATAGAACATTTTCCGTATAGTGGTTGATGAGGGTGCCTCAACTTGCATGATGTCGTTGGTTTCCGTATAGTGGTTGATGAGGGTGCCTCAACTTGCATGATGTCGTTGGCATGTTGGAAGGCCATTGGCCAACCTGAGTTGTCTCTGTCACCTACATTTCTTATGGATTTTGATGGCCAGTCGTTTAGACCACATGGAATAATTCCTTCCTTTCCCATGCAGTTAGGAGGTAAAACTATGTGTGTCAAAGTTGAAGTGGTCGATATGCTTCTCGACTACAATATTTTGTTAGGAAGAAGTTGTACTTATGCAATGCATGTGGTGGTTGCTACGGTTTCTCAAGTCTTATGCTTTCCGAAATGAGGGTTGGATTATGACCATCAACCAATTGTCCTTCTCTCGTCCTGACCCTTGATTGGGAGCTTCCATGGCCTCGATGATTGATACCCCACAACTTGACACTGTCAACTTAGGTGTCGGTTTGTTTTAGTCACTAATGGGAACTTTTGATTACCCGTCACCTTCCAATGATGTAAATCTTATATCGGTTGTTCCTGACCAACCAAAGGCTACAATTTTGCAAGTGTCACATTTCAGAATGAGCTACTTTCATGACCCATGGAATTTACCTTCCCTATCAACTTTTATGGAAGGGATAGGGCACCTTGGCATGGACATGCCCTTATCCTCTATTGAGGTTACATACATCATTTTCCAGCAAGCCTCAGCCAACCCTAATCTAGTTCCCACATAGGAGTTAGATCTAGTTCTTGAGCCTATTTGGTCTCAAGATTATCTTTCCACTGAAGATCCCTTAGACTTAGTCTTGCCCTCCAACAAGGTGATTCTTGAGGCATTGACTAGTCCCAACAGACCTTGGGATGATCTACATCATAGATATTACTTTATTCCCGATCTGAGGAGAGTGGAGGTGAGAGATTTTGTTTTGATCGTGAATAGATATATTCCTTGTCCTATCAATCCTCTGGCTACGCATGGAGTTTACGCAGAGGGTAACATGGAAAGAATTTCTACAATGGTTCCAATCGATATATCTAAAATCCCCAACATTGTGGAGAATGTTTTCATCGGAGTGGATTTATCCCTCGAAGAGATCCGAACTTACACCGAGTTATTTAAGAAGTTTTGTGACATTTTTTCCTGGTCTTAAGAGGAAATTCCAGACATCGATCCACAAATTGTCGAACATGAAATCAAAACTTATTCTGATGCCAAACCGATCTGAAAAAATCTTCATCTAGTCAATCCTCAAAAAGTGACAGTAATCAAGGCAGAAGTAGAAAAAATGCTCAAAGTCATTTTTATCTACCCTGTACAATTGATGGAATGGGTGTCGAACCTAGTTTTGGTCAACAAGAAATAGGGCACAATTCATCTTTGTATAGATTTCCACAATTTGAATAAGGCTTGCCTGAAAGACAATTTCCAAACCTTGTTTATCGATCATAGTGTCGATGAATGTGCATGTTGCGAGGTATTTTCGTTCATGGACAGTTTTTTTGGACACAATCAAATTCAAATCAAGCCCAATGACCAACATAAAACAACTTTTATTTGTCCTTGGGGTACGTTCACGTATCGAAAGATTCCTTTTGGCCTGAAGAATGTTGGAGCCACCTTTTAGTGGGCCATGTCATTTTCCTTTCACGACCTCAAACACATAGTCAAGTCATACCTCGATGATCTAGCATCATGTTCTTGCAAGAGATATGATCATCCCACCCATATACGACTAATATTTGAGAGATGTCCCTACTATCAGATTCGCTTGAATCCTAACAAGTGCAGTTTCTACGTGACATCAAGTTGTATTTTAGGTTTCATTGTATCGAAAACATGGATCATGGTCGATCCTCTCAAGGTTGAGGCGATAACATGGATCATGGTCGATCCTCTCAAGGTTGAGGCGATAGTTCAATTTCCTCCCTCATGCATGATACCCCATATTCAGAGATTACAGGGGAAAGTAATTTTTCTTCGACGTTTTGTCACTAATTACGTTGAGATCACTAAAGGTTTCATGCGTCTTTTGAAAAAAGGGGTCCCATTTTGTTGGGATGAAGCTACTCAATGCTCTTTTGAAGTATTGAAATGTGCCTTGACGTCTTCCCCTTTGCTTTGGTCTCCTGATTATAATAGACACTTTGTGTTGTATTTGACTTCTATGGAGTCAATCATCGAGATGGTCTTGGTTTAGGAAGATGATATGATTGAAGAACACATTATATATTATCTTAGTTGAGGTCTGGTTGGACCTGAACTCAACTACTCTCATGTTGAGAAACTTGCTTTGGTAGTTGTCCATGTTGTCCAACGTTTCCGTCACTACATTTTTCTTCACAAGAAAACTGTCATTGTCGTCATCAACCCTTTCTAATATGTGTTAACACGACAGGTCATTAGCGGAAAGATGGCCAAAAGATCAGTATATGTATAGTTATCCTACAGGAGTTTGACTTGGATTTTATTATTGCGAAATCCAAAACATCATTAGTCTTTGTCGAACTAATTTTGGAACTACCAGTCAAGTCTAGTGATATCATGCTTGAAGAATCACCTATTAATGGAGATCTTTTTCTACTTGCATCTTCAGATCCCTGTTATGGAGATATACTTGTGTGTCTCTAGACTTTGAAGTGCCCCGCTTCTGCTTCTCGTGATGAGAGTCGATGAATTTAACATTAGGCGTGAAACTATCTTATCCTTGATGACACTTTGTATCATCGAGGTGTAGATTCCATTCTTCGACGATGTCTCACACACGAAGAAGCAGAGCTTGTTTTGAACGACTATCACACTGGAGCATGTGGTGGTCATTTTTCTGGGTTGGAAACAACCCAAAAGATTCTACGTGCAAGTTAATTTTGTCCCTCATTAATCAAGGATGGTGTGGAGGTGGTCAAGAAGTGCCACCCATGCCAGATCTTCTGTCGAAAGATTCGGGCACACCCTGCTCCTATGTTTCTAGTCATTGTTGTTGGTCCTTTCACCAA
>CBVK0100072877.1:0-10201 GCA_900067695.1 Picea abies
TTAGGAATGTGGGTTGGATTAATACCCATGAATAATTACCCCTTAGACCCTCTCTCTCTTGTGGAATCATATCCCCCCATCGTTTTCATCCCTCTCATGTCAAAACCATTGAGTACTACTTTTATTAATCATTTCAATGTACATAATACATAGTTTGGCCCTCGACCATTTTAATTAATATGGGATCTTCGCCTTATTATATGGATCACCAACCTAATTCACATTTATACAACTACATTATAATTTACAGGAATTAAAACTGGGAATGTTACATAGTTTATATAGAATAGGATTCCATGTCCAATGTCTCCATTATGTCCTTATTGCACATTTCCATACCTAGACTCAAAGACAATTTATAGGGGATGTTCTAACTCTTCTTCAAACTAAAGTGATGATTTATCTTAAGGACCTATATCACTACTTATCAAATGCACACCTCCATCTATGCAAATTTTGGGAGTACTATTGGGTGGCCTGTGAAGCTCTACATTTGAATGTGTGATTATGTGGGAATTTCAACTAGTTTGCGACTTTTTCTTCCCAAAGGCATCTTATTGTCTTAGTCATCAATGCCTTGTCTTTATCTTTTATCTATCTCTAGCATTAGTTGAGGACATCATCCTTGATTGTATAGTAGGTACTTAGGTGTTTCTTCCACAATGAAGGATAGTGAAATGGTTTTAGAAGTCCTTTGTTATGCATTGTATTCTAAAAAGATAATTATTGACACCCAAATTTGGTCACTATGTGACATATCATGTTAATTTCCAAATGCATTCAGATACAGTGTAAGTGAAAGCGCATGTAATTATTATTGGAGTTATTTGGAGAAAATGGAAGTCAATATAATATCATCACATAACATCATTCTCCACTACCTTAGTTGACCTGCTTTCATAGGTTATAACCTACACTCATAGGTCATGAGAAGATGAGATACTACATCTCCAAATCCGCTTCATTCATCATCCACTTCCACCTTGCACTCCATTAGCCTTAGGTGGGAGGTGATGTCATGACCCATTTAATAGTGGAAAAAGAGTAAGTGTACACCAAACAATATAAAAATATGGTATCCATATCACCTTTTTGAAGATAAAATACCAAATGTTGTAGTTACCAAAGCGTTAGATATCAAAAGACTAAATACAAGAACAATCAATTTAATTTTAGTGATTGATACCAACATAATCACTTTAAATTTAGTGATTGATGTACCAAAATTATTCTTTTTTGGTAGTTAATATCACTAGTCATAAATGTTTCTTACAGTTCCAAATATGAATGTTTTCATCCTCAAACCATTAACAAGGGCCCAATACCCATTTGTAGAATGGAAAACCCCATAATTTCACCCTTGCAATGCTCGTTCCACAAAGATTCCCTTTATAGGGGATGACTAGTGGTTTGAAACCCAATGTGTTGTCTAGGAGCCATAGGGACATATAATTATAAGCCCCTATGATGTTTTATTCCATCCTTAATGTAGCATGGGTGTAAGGGGACCAAGACACATCTATGATGCCAAAAGCAGGTGATGATTCCCATATGACAGTCATGGAGCAAAGATTATAATCTCTATGCTCAAATGTTTGGCAATTATGGAAGGACAAATGATTAATGCTCGATGAAACCCCTATCTACAATCGTGGTTAGTCTAATATTACTTAACCACTCAACCTTATAATTAGAAATGAATAATCAACATCTAAATTAAATTTATTTTAATTTAATCTAATTTAATGTCAAATAATATTAATTTTGGGTTACTGTTTATGTTTTGTTATGGTTTTCTAATGGTTATTGTTGCATCATGAATTTGTTTAAAGAGATGACTCTCTAATTTCCATTTAGGTATAGAACTGACTCAAGAAACCATTGGTAGGCAATGGAATATTTCATTTTTTCCCACTATGGAGGTATTCAGGAGCCATCAATCCCATTTAAGTTGAGAATTTCCCATGAATGGAAATTTTTCTTTAACAATTTGTAGCCAATAGCTAGTGAATGAGGTAATTTCCCTTGATTTCAACTAGTTCATAAATTCATTTTCCATGTCAACACTGTTAATTTTATCATGTTCTCCAACCTATAGGGAATTTTATAAATTAAGGTATTTCTGATGGAAATGTGGTGAAGCATTTTGACCTTCAAGATGAAAATTGAATTCAACATTTCTAGAATGGCGATCCTGTCATTTTTGGTGGATTTTTTTATTGGGGGTTTTCCCTTTTCTACAATTTAAATCTGACACTCAGAGATTCGATTTGTGACCATTTGGTCATCCACTTAAAAAAAATTGCGTTCAGGCATTGGGGAATCCATGAGATCTATGTGAAGGACACTTTGTAGAAGGCCCCTATAAAAGAGAATGAGAATATGATTGACCATGTTCACATGGCATTTTTTTATAGCACCATGGACCCATGTTTCACATCCTACAACAACTAGAGCATGACAACATCTTCTGTGTACTCAATAGAAATCTTATCAAACTACTATTTACATTTAAGGACATCAATGGTTTGAATATATTTAAGGAAACATCTAACGAGGTTGATGGAAATTGGTTTACTCTAGTCTTTTCCAATTATATATTCAATTTCGTTGTTTCAATAGAAGCAAATTGTGATTATTTATAATTTATATGGGGATGATGGTACCCAACATTATCTAGCAACTAGTTAAACCTTGTTTTTGAAGATTTGTTTTGTTTATCTGTGTTGGTTGAGGTTTGGATATACGTGGTCATGAAAACCCACTTGATGTCGTATCATATCCATGTATGATATGTAAATAGTAGTCCTATGGAATATCCACTTCATCAACACACATCTTTGTGGAAAATTAGAATTCAAATTCTATGCAATTACAATTTCACTTAGATCATGCTTCTCTATTTGTTATTCTCCAACAAGCATGAATGAACCCTATTGTAGATTTGGATTCAAGGATTAATTGGATGGATTTTACAGAAAAAAAAATGCCAACTATGAACCAATCCACTTCAGTTGTGATTACTCTATCTCTACAATTCTATTAACACAAATAATAATGCACTCTACAATATAGTGGTGCATACACAACCCTCGTTTTCAAAGCAATTCAATAGTCAATGATGCCACCAATGGGAACCCATTTCTATGGATTTACGGGCATTGTAAATAAACCAATGTTGCATTCAATTAACAATCCAATGAATCAAAGCCAATCCCATGACTTGTGGAAGATGGATATAGCCTTCCTCAGCTATGCACAACCCAACACCAATGTGTACAGTTTGCATGGTCATTGTATGGATATGTACGGTCCCGAGGAAGGTTAGAGGGATTGTCAAGGGTCCAATGGAATTGAATGGCCTATTGGACAACCAATTCACATTCCAAATTCACCCATCAATAAAGACATCGCTCAATGACAATGCCAATAGTTTGAATGGAGAGAGAATTGTTGGTTAGAAGGGACTGTGAATAAAAATTATAATAACTCAAGTTTGATCCCTATATTAGTAATGTGTATATGATGAATGGATAAGGGCCAATTGTTGTAATATGTAAGTGTACATTGAATAATAATAAAAATATACATCATAGGCTACAAACAAATAAGGACAAAAAACATGGGGGGGTATGATTCCACAAGAGAGGAAAGAAAGGGGGCTTAGGGGGATAAAAGGGGCCAATGACAAATAACAATATTTTTTCCTAAATCCTATGTCCTTTGCCTTATATTATCCTAATTCATATCAACCTTGGGATTGGTTTCCAAGAGAGAGAAGTGGGCTTCTTAGGAAGACATGTGTTGTGTTATTAGCATGCAAATATAAGCCATGATTTTGGACATGCAAAAGTTGTTGTCGTTGGAGATTTGCCAGTCATTATTCATGGAGGTTGTCTAAGAGACTATGCTTCCAAACTATGACCGTAAATAAATTATGGGCATGGATGTATGAATACTACATGGGAATTATTCCCATGTGCATGAGAAATTATTGTCATTAAGAAAAATCCATTACAACTAAGAATCCTTGGAGTTCCTAGCAAAGAGATTTCCTATCCAATTTGTGTTGGATCCCAGGAAGGAAGTGGGATAGCCCAAGGGACTGCATGGTAGAGAAGGAGATATTGTTCCTTGGGTTGTGTAGGATGAAAGGGAAAGAGACATAGTGGATCAAGATCGCTATGAGAGTTTCCAAATTGTGAGTTCTTGGAAAATTGGGCCATGTGAGAGGATTAGAGCTAGCCATAGGTGAATTCATCCTTGTGTACTCATAGGCTCAACTTGGGGGTGGACCTATTGTATAAAGAGTGAATGAAACAAATATCCTATGGTTGGGTAGAACGCCCTTCACCTGTAGCCAACTAGTGTTTTATTTCCATAAAGATAAGTGTTATGGTCTATTGATTATTATGTTGATTTAATGTTGTTAATATTATGAATTGAATAATGTTCTGTTTACATGAATAAGTATGTGTCTATAACTATAATTGATTATTTGTGTCCACTTGAGCATGCATTGTCATATTTTCTTGCATTAATTAAAAGGGTAATATGACAATGAGGAATTATGGTATCAGAGCTATGAAAATGTGGATTTCAACCTAGATGGAAGCCTGGGAAGTTACAGAATGGTATCAAATAAAGAGGAGTGAATGGAAATTTTTAGTTTTCAAGAAGTACCACATATTGTCCACATGGGATAGAGGATATTGGGTACATTACAGACACAATGGCCAATAACTAGTAATTCTCCACCCTTGATTTCATTCGAGCTAAGGATGGATGATGGTCATTCCAAAGATGTTGGCATATATTAAAATTATAATGGAGAGTGAAATTATGAGTGAAACAATTAGAACCACAGTGGTAGCTCACCATTAAACCATTGATTTTACTACATGTATCAATTTAAGTACAAACTAGAGCTTCCACAAACACGCACACATATTTGTTTTCACAAACATAGAGGAATATCAAACATTTAAGGAACAATGGACATCATATTTTCCTTGGAAACCCAAATGGAAAGAAAACCAAGTTGATTGGGGAATTGATTAAGCACGAAATTGATTACAAAAGGGAGATACATACATAGATTTAGTGCATTGTTACTTATTGCTAGGAAATGTTTAGATGGCCATGTCTAAACAAAAATCTTCACTCATCATGGGACAAACTCATTGTCTTATTCTCCTTTGATCATCAAGTAGACTACTTCCTTGAGATATCATCTCTACTACTTCCCCTATTCATCTCCTCCTCTTTGTTCCATTCAATGATATTCTTCATCACTACCTTGGAATTCCAACCATCAAAATGGTTCATTTCAACTTCCAAGGAAATTTTGAACATTTTCTCAATTTTTCCAAAAACAATTAATTTCTTATTAAAAAGTTTACATAGAGATTTTGGCAAGGATCCGATTTGGATCACACCTCCCCATTTTCATGATTTTGGTCCCCAAAAACTTCAACTCCTTTTAATCTTCTTCTTCTCTGCCTTCAAGAATCCTACAAAAAATCTCTGAGAAATGGTGCCTTTGTTGAAATATGGAAGTTAAGAGTTGAATAGGGGCTTCCTTTGGCATAAGCTTGCTATCTATCTCATGGATATAGATGACATTCACTATTGAAGTAGATGACAAGCACTATTCTTTAGGCTGCAAGTGTAATCAAATCCTCTTTCCCCTTGACCTTGACTCTCCAAGCTTTCTTCTTGGTTGTTCGGTTATTGGGATGGATTTCAAGGTGAAACCTTCAACATTTTGACTCCTAATGTCCAATAAATATATAGTGTTTGAAATAGTTTCTACATGGGTTGCTTGGCCTTTTAGAGTGAAAAAAATTGCTATATTTATGGCCCATTTTCTTGCAACAAAAACATTGGATCAAAGATATTATGCCATACCTTTTTTACTTGTGATGATGCTTTCCATCTTGGTTGCTTGGCCTCCTAATATTTGGAGTGAATATAGATCATGGAATTATCTCTTTGCTTCCCTCTTCCAAGAATCTACAAGAATATTTGAGTGGCTCATTGCACACTCCTTTTATGACTACCTTTCCCTCAATGGGAATGGATTCTTTTCTGGTTCGTCTTGATTTTAAAAAGGTGGTTTGAGATGAAGTTTTCTTGTATTATTTTCCACTGAATCCTAGAACTTCTTGATTGGGCCTCTATTGAGTTATAATGGGGATCAAAATCCCTTTTCCTTCATTTTCTATCCCTTGGCCATCATATCCCATTTTCCTCATGAACTTGGAACTGATGCCTCTAGTGTGTTTGTCAATGTCACTAAAGATATCTCGAGGAAGGATATTAAAGGTGAGTTTACCATGCTTGATTAGGGCCATCGTGTTGGCTTCAACAGTGGAAATAGAAAAGGTTTTCTTCGTCTCTTGGACAACTACTTGTAGTTTCTCCAAGGTTTGTTCCTTCACTATAAAATCTTGGTATAGTTGACCAACCACTTCGATGAACCTATCCTCTTACTAATTATCTACCTGAGTGAATTTCTCCTCCAATTACAAGAGCTTCAATATTCTCATGTCTGATTCTATCCTTATGGTGGTGAAGGAGTCTTAGCATTTGGAAAATTATTTTTCTATCTCATCTATTTGTTGGCCCCAATACCGACTTTCCTCTTGTATCTACCAGTTGAAGTCTCTCAACTCTTATAGCTTCTCCCTCTTCAAGGATTTTCTCATGCTAGTTTCTTTAAGGTATCTGATGAACCTGCTTGGATACCTTATGATCTGTAAATGGTAGGCCTATGACCTATCCATTTTGTCAATGAGGATCTTCGTGGAAAATTAAAAATCAAAGTATATCCAATTACAATTTCACTGAGATCATGCTTATTTGTTTGCTATTATCTAACAATAATGAATGAGCCCTAATCCTGATTTGGCTTCATGGATTAATTAGATGTATTTTAGAGCCAAAACCAATTCCAATTATGAACCAATCCACTTTGATTGTGCTTAATTTTTCTTTGCAATTCTATTAACACAAATAATAATGCACTCTACAATCTAGTGGTTCTTACATGACCCTCATTTTCAAATGCAATTCAATAGCCAACAATGAAACCAATGGTAACTCATTGATGTGGGTTTATGGGTGTTGTAAATCAAACAATGTTGCATTCAATTAACAATCTAGTGAATCAGAACCAGTCACATGACTTATGGAAGAGGGATACAAACTTCCTAAGATGTGCATCATGCAACACTAATAGTTATAGTTTGTACAGTCACTGTATGGTCACATATAATCATGAGGAAGGTTGCAAGGATTGCTAAGGGTCTATGGGAATCATATGGCCTCTTGGAAAGCCAATGCACCTTCCAAATTATCCTAGTAGTAAAGACATCACTTGGCAACATTGCTAATGGTATGAATGGAGAGAAAATTGATGGTTACAAGGGACTAGGATTAGAAAAAATGGTCAACAACTAGTAATTATCCACCCTTGATTTCATTTGATATTTGGATGGACGGTGATCATTCCAGAGGTATTCGAATTCATTAAAATTCTAATGGAGAGTGAAATTCTAGGTGAAACAATTAGAACCATAGTGGTAATTGACCATTAAACCATTGATTCAACTACACACAAAAATTTAAATGTAGACAAGAGCTTCCACTAACTCACACACATGTTTTTTCACAAACATAGAGAAACATCAAACATTCAAGGCACAATGGACACCATATTTTCCTTGGAAACCTAAATGGGAAGAAAACCAGGTTGATTATGAATTTTATTAAGCAGGAAATTTATTACAAAAAGGTGAGTTTTACATAGATTTAGTGTATTGTTACTCATTGGCAGGAAATTTGCATATGGCCATGGCTCAACAACAATCTTCACTCGTGATGGGACATATTCAATGTCTTCTTCTCCTATGATCATCAAGTAGACTACTTCCTTGAGCTCTCATCTCTACTACAACCATTCTTCATTTCCTCCTCTTTGTTCCATTCAATGCTCCTCTTCATCACATCCTTCAGTTTTAATGCACTTCCTTGTAATGCCAACCATCACAATGGTTCATTTCAACTACCAAGGGAATCTTGAATATTTTCTCAACTTCACCAAAAACAATTAAATGCTTATTACAAAGTTTACAAAGAGATTTTGGTGAGGATATAATTTGGATTAATGAAGTAATTGAAATCTATAAATATCATCTACAAGGAAGTGGAAAAATATTATATTAAGAGAACTAGAACAACGCATGGATTGTATGTTTTATTTTATATTTTCAATTTTGTGAAGGAAATTACATTGTTTACCCTAATTGTCCTCAATGGCACCGACAAATGCTTTGTGAAATTCTACCAATAAAGGCAAAGAGAAAGTTCCTAATTTAGCCACTATACATATGAATATGTATGTGTGATTTTTTCATTCAATAAATCCTTAGTTATGGTTGATCATTATTTAATATGTTCTTTTCTGCATTGGAAAGTAAGACAATATCACGATCTCTATGGATATCTTGATAAATTGTGCTTCTTTTTCAATAGGAAAATCCAAAATTGATATTTTATTGAAAACCCTTCAAATAATCATTTATTATTTGGTTAAGAGGTAGAAATTGTATTAAATTAGATTTATCCAGAAGTGAAGAATTTTCCCTGTGCCAAATTTTGTGACTATTCATTTTGTAACAATTATTTTACTTATTGATAAGATATTTCATGTACTAAGTTAATTGTGCATTTGATTAATCAGTTGACCAATTAGGATTAATATTAGGATACTTACTTTGGGTAAGTTATTTTTATTCATAACTATGGTTTGAATCTACAAGTGAATTCAACATTCCTAGGATAAGTTATTGTTATGACCCAAGGGGGCATATATGGGGATAAGTGTATATGATATGACCCCAAGGGGGGGAATATATGGTCCTAAATGTACATGTAATGTGTAAATATATATGTAATAAGGTTGGCCTAATGGTAAAGGGGCCTCATGTGCAAGTGTGAATAGGTATATACAGAGGTCATGTATTCATTATTGTGAGATGTGAATTGTGATGTATGAAGGTATTTGGTTATTTGGAGGGGGTTCCCCTATTCTTTATGGAGTTATTATGTAACTAATATAAATTGGAGTTTTTATCCATGCTCACATTTTGTACATGGTGTGTACTTTTGTTATTTTATGATATTTTGAGTATTGGTTCATTACATTTGGTATTAGAGCACTGATCCTAGGATTTTTCTTCCTCAATACAACCATTTTGGAATTTTCGCTATAAACTTTTCTCGGAGACACTTCAAAAGGAGAAAATTGAAGGTTATTTAGTGAAAATATCAATATATTTTATAAAAATTTCAGCTTCTGGGGCATCATACTTTCGAAGATACACATTGTGGAAGATAGGGTATATGACTAGTCTCAAATAGGTGTTCTGGTTAAAATAGGAATAACTTCTTCATAGAATATCCAAATTCCGTGAGACTAGTTGAATTGGAAATAGGATGGCATGTAGTATTTTTGGTACAATTTTTAGAATCATATATCAAATATTGTGGGTGTGGCATGCTTCACAAGTTCTCTCTACCGGAAAGGCCAAAAATAAGCAAGGTGTGGGGAAGTTACCACAACTTCCACTTGGCACATCCAATTTTGATCATACTTATCGCATTGAAGAGAGGACATATCAGAGGATTACAAGTCACAATTTTAGACTCAAAAGGGCCGAAATTGAAGAGATACATCAAAAGGAAGGTCGACTAGGAAGACAAATTCCAAATTAGGGTTTTCAAAGGTATATCACTTAAAACTATCATAAATTTTGATTGGGATGCCCGATTGAGATGATTCAAAATACATTGGAAATATAAAACATACAAGATGATATTGAAACAAGGATTATAAATATTTGAGAAATTTATCCTTAATATACAGAGGTTGGAAGTTAAGGATTAGGGTTAGACCTCAATTAAGAATCAATGGCAATACCTAACTTTAGTGGAGATGAAGATAAAGATGAAATCAATCCCATGGAATGGTTGAGGATGATAAATGAATATTGTATGAGGAATGGTATAAGTCTTTATCGAGCATATTTTTATTTTTTGGGCGGAGCTCATAAGTGGTGGAGAAGCCTTGATGAAGATACCAGACCCCACTCCACATGGGAAGAATTTGAAAAACTCTTCTCAGATAAATGGATTA
>CBVK0100072878.1:0-21402 GCA_900067695.1 Picea abies
GTAAATATATTACAAGATGATGAATTAAGTCAACCAACTAAGTGAAATATGACTAAAAGTTAGTCAGGGGAAAAGAGACTGTAAATTTGTTTCTAATAGTCACCGACTAAAAAATAGTCATATATATACACTATTTTTAGTGTTTTTTAGTAACGAAATACCCATTTTGTATTAGTGTATCCCTTACTTCTATAGGTGTCCTCTCTTTCATCCTGCATAGTTTCATGTACTCAGATTCCAAATCTAGCTCCATGGTTGTCTTCCATGGTCCATGGGCTTTCCAAAGACTTTTTCTATGCCCCAAATGGACCTCTGAGCAAGGAGTTATTCTCTCTAGAAGTAAATTGGTGCAGAAAATATACCTTGTACTATTTCAGATGGAACTTTCTCATACTAGCTTTATTTTACGCTCAAAATAGATCATTTGAAAGCTCCTTTCGAGTCCTTTCATTTAATTAGCGAAGAATATGTGTCCCTTTAGTAAAAACAATTCTCTCAATTTTGACTACCTAAAAATGTTGTTTAGGGCCTCCAAATGCCCCTGCAAGTTAATGACATGCAAAAATCTGAAATATTTTGTAGAAAAATGATTGTTTTTATTGTTATAATAGTATTTTAATACGATTCGTTGATTTCAAAATTAGGAGTAATTCCAACCATTGATCCGATAAAAAAATTCCAAGCACATAGATGAATTTATGTCGTTGATCACGAATTCGAGAGCAATCTGGATCGTCCATTTCCCAAACATTTGAAACCCCATCGGTGATCAACGTTTTCTCTTGGAAAATGAAAAACACTTCCAAATTTTGTCAACGATCATTGGAAATTGTTGTTGCCAAACAAAAACCTTCACCAAAATATTTTAACTGATCATCGGTGATCAGAGTTTCTCCAACTGTTGTGGCATGACACGTGGATGTTGATGTGGCATGATCTGTGGATGTTGAGGTTTCAACTTGGTTGACATGGCATGACACATGGATGTTGATGTGCAATGACATGTGGATGTTGATGTGTCATTACACATCATCCTCGTACCCTTCCATCGACATTCGACAATTTATTTTGGACACAAAAAAAAAACTCCATTGATTTCGTCAACCCAACCATTGGCAATCAGTGATTTTTCTTGGCATCAAAACACCTCACTAATTATGTCGACCCAACCATTGGAGATTGGTGATTTCTCTTGGAGAATTCGATCTGCTCATGAACTTCGCCAAATATTGATACTTAGTAATTTTCAACCAAAATCCAAGATGAATATGGGTTGTTGATCTCCAAGTCAAAATGATCTCAATCATAGATCTACTTCATTTTTCCAACCTCCGAAAATTAATCTCAACCATCAATATACTTCATTTTTCCAACCTCTGAAAATGAATCTCAACCTTCAATATGCTTCCTTTTGCAAAACTCTCAAAATGAATCTCGATCCTCAATCAGCTTCATTTTTCAAAACTTCGAAAATGAATCTCGATCGTCGATCGACTTCATTTTACAAAACTCTGAAAAGGAATTTCGACCATCCATCTACTTCATTTTGAAAAAATCAAAAAATGGATCTCATTTTTCTATCTTCTTCATTTTGCAAAACTTTGAAAACTTGTAATTTTTTTGATCAAACTATGATGAATCTAGGTTGTTTATCTCAAAACCAAATGCGATCTTAGTCATCGATCCATAAGAATATCCCAACTTCTTCAGTCACCATTAAAACATAAATTTCAACCTTCCAAGTTGAATTTTAACCCTAAAACCTACATATTGATGCCCTTGATCACCTCTTAGACGGTTATGAGGGAAATTCAAACTCGAATCTTCTCATAAATTTGGGGATTTCACTTTGTTTTTGCTATTTTTCCCCAAATCCATCACAATGAACTATGCAACAACAAATGTCTACCAATTCACATGGGTATTGGCCCATACAATCTTGGTGTTGAACCTTGGTCTCTAATACCAATCATTAATGTCCCTCAGCTCTACCGAGGTCCATTACTTGCAGAATAAAAATAAAAATAAAATTTTATGCTAAATAAATTATTGTATCTTACTAGCTACTTAATCATATAGACTTAACCATGATCTAAATGCATATACAACATGCTCAAATAACACATTAATGCAAAAAATAATTGATTACACAAAATATAAATCATTCTCATTCATAGAGCTAATGCAGAACAGTTAAACTCATACTATAACTCAAAAGAAACAAATAAACACTTATCTTTTAAAATAGTTGTGCAACCAATTGCTTGGGACGGATGTTCCACCCAACCATAGACTTGTTGTTCCAAATATCAATAGCAATTCATCAATGATATGGGGCTAGGAATCCATAAAATATGATGCCTCTGACTATCCACTCACAACTCTGATAATCCCACAATCCATTGGCTTTCTCCTACATATATCTCGATTTCTACCTTCTCTCTTCATCTTGACCTGCCTAACCCAAGGAATGTACTCCTTCACTGCTCTCATTCCATCACACATCCCATTCATTTATCAATTTCTCTCTGGCACATGTAACCAGGAACCTAACTATCGGGAACTTAAGGTAACTCATTGCTAGGACAACTACCAGTAAAACAACAACAATCACTTGTTGTTACAGTGCAACTCACACAAGAGTTCACTCTTCAGGCTTGATAACCTAGCTCTTTAGTCTTCTACTCCAAATATGCCACATAATTCGCCTTCCATGGTTGCTACAACTCCAAGATATTCTTTTCTTCTCTTTGCTTGTTGTTCATGCAAAAAAATTGACTGTCTAAAACTATTGTATTTTATTATTAAAAATTTAGAAATATAATTTGCATATACATCGCTTGGCTGTGTCCACACATTATATCTACATTAAGCATTAATTAAATTGGGGATTATAGTGGNNNTCTACATTAAGCATTAATTAAATTGGGGATTATAGTGGGGATGTTACATCAATGATTAAAATCAACTTTAATCCATGAGTGAAAATGAGTGAAAATGATTTGAACTTGTCGATATAAACCATCTTGGTTCAAAATAAGGCTTAGGGACTTGAAAATTTGGTTTTCTCAAGGCTAAAATATGCTTTCTAAATGATTTGATATGCATGAAATCATTCGAACTGAAAAGGAAAAAAATACTTACAAAATTAAAGAAAAAGTGGTACCCAAAATTTTAAAATTTTACGGTGTTGTGTACTCAACAAATGGCGATTTAATAGACATATCCAACATCTCTTCCTATACATTCGACCAAACAAAATCAATTTCAAGTAAAGATAAAATTAGAGTATAATTGGAAACAAAAAACTATCCATAGATCCGTTTATATGTGTTTTAGAAATCATTCTTTGCCTTGCCATGGGAATCTAGCATTTGAGGAAACATAAAATATAAGTCATTTTGAGTAATAACAATCAACTTTGTAAAAGAAATAGATTAGATCAATCTTCTACTGTCAAGGTATTATTTGTAATATCTAAGTAACTCCATCATCCTTATAATTTTTCTATGCTTTTAGAGAGAGTCCATAGCCCCGATGGAGTTACCTTGATATCAAAAACCTTGCTCTGCTATCAATGAGCATCGATAGCCCCGACGAAGATATATGCATTTCCTCATTAACAATATGTTTCACTTTGAAAAGCTCCTTCTCCTTAAACACCTCTCTCTCTTCCCCAATGTTGATTGTACTTCATCCCCATGCTCCCAATAACTATGGGATTTGACTTCTCACACCCACCCTCTTACATCTATTCAATGATTGGGATCGCATACACTCAAACAAAAAATAGAAGGTTTATACACAATGATAATAAAATTTCAAGAATATGGCTTTGGATTAATACCCATTAATAATTCCCCACTTGGACCCCTCTCTTAGTCATTCTTAGACATTCCCCTCTCTTTTGGAAAACTCAACCCCCATATCTATCCATGTCCCCCAGCGGTTGGCATCACATTTTATTTATTAAAATTCAGAAATACATTTTTCATATTGTATCACACTTGGCTATATCCACATTTCATATCTACATTAAGCATTAATAAAATTGTGGATTATAGTGGGGATGTTACATTTTCCATGGGAATAAAGATCGTTCTTCTCTAACACTAGAATAACATTTTTGTTCACATTGTCCTAGGTTTAATCTGTGTAGAGTTGAAATGTTTTTCAACAATTGCTCAAATATGAGATTTGGTTATGTGCATTAGAAATAGCTAGTAAGAAGTCCTTGTAAATCCTCTTTTCATTCAAGTCCTAGGTGCCATATCAAGTTGTGTGCATAGTGATGTTTCTTGTTAGCATAAGACAAAACAAATGGGCAGTTTTCGATATAGAGAGGCAAGGTTGAAGGATCGATGGCTACATTGGTAAGTTCTTGTATGGAGGAAGAAATGAACAAAAAAATATTGTAATAAATTCACTTATGAGACCAACGATAAGTATTCCCCCACCAGATCATATGAATTATGTGTGGGAAAATCGGTTTGAATCTTAGGTTCCATCCATCATTATTATGAAGAGTATGAACATACTTTAGTATATGAATTCGATGTTGCAAAATTTTATGTAGCAAGTGTTGTGTATACCTATGTTTTTATCATTGATGGTTATGCATTTGTACTTGTTAACGTGGATAGGCATTGATAGAGAGGGATCATGCATGATTGAATGACAAGGATAATTTCAATAAATGTTTCCAAGTCATCCAACAAGAATACCTATAAAATTTGAGTTGAGAAACATGTACACATTCATGCGAATAATACACAATATTTTCCACTAGGAAGGGGGGAAAGAGGTGAATTAATCTAAAAACTAACTTCTCGACACCAAACTTCGTGGCTGGAAATTTTCATAAATTTTCCATCGGATATTCCCAAATTTGATAGAAAACCTATAGAATACCCCTATATACATTTCATGACATACCACCTGTGGTTTTCCTCGAACTCCTTGGCTAATGATTGTATACATTTGAGTATTTTCTAGAGAACCTTGACAAGAAGCACTGCCAAATGGTACATTGAGTTACCAAGTGCCACATATCATGATTTTTCATCTTTATCCATGGATTTCCTAACACACTTCCAATTTCCTATTCAGTATGAGCCTCAAATAAGGCTTTTGATGTTCTTGTATAAAAAAACTACCGCACACATTTTTTATCATATTCATGAATGGAGATAACAACATAGGCTCATTCGAGCTAAGATTTGAGATCAAATTTTGGTAGATTGGTTTGTCAAGTTGTTGTTATTACCCATATCCAAATATGTTACTATGTCATAATAAATTACCAAAGAGTAGGTGATATTACATGTCCAACATTTAGACTTTATTTATTCATAGTTAGGCACATTGTATGACATAATTCTTCATGCTCTCAGGCCATCAATGGATCCAGATGCACCCAACCCATGACCCCATGTTGATGATTTGGTTGGTTCCATATCCAATTTTTTGTTGGCCAGTTGACTAGGTAGATGTTGACCCATTTTCATGTATCACATTTTATTTTCTAAATTTACCCATATGTATAATATTTCCCCCTTCCACTTGTTCTATGTTCCACCATGTTCCTACATATGAAAAAATTCCATTATGCTTAGCCATTTTTTATTACTTGAGTGGGATTCCTTACCTTGTGGGGAGATTCCTTTTTTGATAACTATCACCCCACATTATGCATAATACCTTCCTTCTGCACTAGTCCTATTATGCACATTACAACACTTAGTTTATTTCCTTTGGTGTGGAGACCTTGCACAAAGTTCCCCTCCACACAAACAAAAACTCCACTTATCTTCTCTTTCGCACAACTATTTTGCGGAGCACTGAATAAATCCCACCCTCTTCAATCTCCATATCTCTTACCCCATTTTTATTCCCTAGAAAAATCCCCATGTTATGTATAAAACCCTTATTAATCCCTAGGTATTTAATTATTACATTTATAGCGTTATATTTGTATGTCAACTAGAACCCTTCATTGTATGCTTTCATTATAATTGTACCATTTGTCTCCTATACACACACACACACACACACACACCAAGGAGACCTAGTCTTAGAATCATCTTATCTCAACTCATATTGTATTTTGAATTGGATATATTGTAAAAGGAGGTTTCCCCCTCGAAGTGGATTGTACTCATTGACTTCTTATCATTTTTAAGATGTTGTATCATAACATTTGGTATCATAGTTGTCTATAATCTGGACACATATGCCATCAACCATCATTTTTTGTAACCATCACCACTAGTTAAGAGAAATAACTTTGGATAGGTTGAATTATGTTGGCCTCTAACATTTATTGGGTCATATGCTCAATATCACTCTTATATGCATATGAATACTTGTAAGGCCTAATGTTAGGTGGTACACTTCCTAGTTTAAAATGAATAGAATGGTCATGATCTCAAGCAGGTGGAATACCCTTAGGAATTTCACCAAATACCTTGGAATGATTTTTGATAACTATTTGGAGATCTAATGGAGTAGAGGATATAGATGTTTGAACATCAAGTGGGAACAATTGTGAAAATACACAATGGTATCCCTTTTTTAGTAATTTTTTCATGTTATTAGAGATTATCACCTTAGAGGGTTTCCCTTGGATACCTCTAAGCTCAATTTCCTTGCCATCCAAGGAAAATCTCATGAAAATTTCTTGAAAATTAAGGGCCATTATTCCTAATGATTTTAACCATTGGACCCCTTATACAACATCAAAACCACCCATTTGGATGGAAATCATGGGACTACCCAAAAAATACTCCCCCATGTTGAGCTTAATACTAAGGAACTTCCCAAAACAATGTATGGTACCTCCATTTGCAATAATTAGTTGAAACTTTGGTGTTGTATATACAAAGCAATTGATATCTTTTGCTAATTTGTAATTGATGAAATTATGGGTACTACTAGAATCAATCAATACTTTTACCTTTTTATTTTTTATGTATCATTGTATCTTGAGGGTTTTTGGAGTATAGATATTGGTCAATGAATGACAAGATGTTTTTGGAGTAATCTCTTATAGATATAGATATTGTGATGGTTTCAATTCTTGATCTTCTTCCTCTCGCAATCTATGTAAGATAATATCTCCTCACTGCATTTATGTCCCTTATTGTACTTGCTATCAAAATTGAAACATAGTCCCTTTGGTATTCTTTCATCCATTTGTTGAGGTGTCAACCCTGTTGGCTTATAATATGGAACATGGTTTTCTCTAGAGTTATCAATGGGCACCCTTCTAGTAGCCATATTTTTGTTTTCCACTTTCCTTTCCATACTGAAAGCTTGTTCCATGAATTTAATTTCGAAGAGATGCACCTCATGTTGAACGTTCTTCATTAAATTTCCCATAAATAAATCTAACAAATTATCCTCGGAAATATTATTTACCCTAAGACTGATCTCTTGGAATTGTTGAGTGTTCTCTTGTTGATTTGTTTTTCCTATCAGGTGAAAATGACCAGCATCGAGAAAAAATCGTGTGGGGAACAAGAAACACTCTCCTCGTTTCTATAGAGGTGGTACTCCTCTTTCTTGATATATGGAAGATTGTTCTTTTGGACTTATATGCATGTAATAGAAAATCCCAACAAATCTTCCAATGAACCCCTTATATGCATATGTACACACTTTTATATACAGATGTACAAATTCTAATATACATATGTACTTGTTAAGAACATCATATTGTTTAATAAAAATAGATAATTATATCTACAAATATTTGTATCCATGTGGTTTGGAGCCTTCTTTCAACAAATATTTTTCCTTCCTTTTAAAATAATGTGAACCCAGAATCAACTATGACTTTGCAATATGAAGGAAAAGTAAAATGGGAAGGCCATCAAAGAACTTAACATGATCATTTCTTTGGAACTCAAAAATGATTTTTTTAAACAATGTGTTTGAAATCACATGATTTAGACTCAAAGTCTAAGAAATAACTAATGTAATGCCCCAAAATAGTTCTTTGTGGGAGAAATTTATAATAATATCCCAATTGTAACAAGATTAACAATGTATGAAACAAGAGGGATGAATCAATCCCAACAACATATCAATTAAAATTAGGTAAACTGAATTAAACTACATTTTCCTTTTTACAAGAAATAATTTTTCTCTTCTTGACCTGAAATATCATGAAAAATGACCAGAAGAATTTAGACAAAGATTTGATTAGGCCCAGATCTTCCCATTGAAAAACATGGATGGAAAACCTTATGGAAAGAATCAAGAAGAGAGAAATATGAGGAATAAATTTAAGCAAGCCAATTCACATAATATTGGAAAGACTGAACTTGCTTCTTGCAAACTATTCACCACTGCAAAAAACTCATGACCGCTAATAGCAAAAACTGCCCCTTGAATTCCTTTCACCTCTTCTTTTATAATATTCTTGAAGATTCTTTAGGGTTAGAGTTAGGTTTGTTTATTTTCCCATTTGTAGATATGAACTTAGATATATGTTTCAGCAACTAGGACCCACTTTAGAAGCTTAGAAATTTCTTTTAATAAATAATTTTCATAAAATAATTAACTGCCAAGATAAAAAGTAGTTATGAATGTAATATAATTTTTAGGGCGTTATTTTAATTATTTTAGCCATGGAATTTGATTCCAAAGTGTTCTCATCTCTAGATTTCCAACGAGCTCTCATTTTCTCAATTTGGACACTAGGATTCAAATTTGTGGCCTCTAGAAGATAGGCAATGAGCAACCATTTGATTTGTTCACGTGAATTTTGAGACTTTCATTTGCAATTCCATCCCATTTATCCCACATGCATTGAGGAATAGTTATCATATATGTTTTAAAAGGAAAATGGAATCCCATATTATTTGTGTGTGAAGGAGAAAGAACCATGGAACCCTTTGTAGCTTGTGCATAGAATAGATTTTGGTTTCGACGTCATTTCCCAATCATCATTCCAGGTCACTATTGAGTCATCTCTGTACAAATCGTACCATCCACATGTCACCCAGGTATAGGTCCACTTCATATGCCAAAGGAGGGGGGGTTAAGACTTAGGAATATAATGAATAATTTCATAATAAAATCCAAGAATAGGGCTACATATAAATTCAAGTATAATAATCAGTAAAACTCGATAAAATGAATAAGTGTTGGGAATTGTGCACAGTTGCAGGGGTAGCGTGATATGAAAAATAGTTAAGTATGGATATTTACGAGGTTATGGACTTGCGGGGTTATGAATGGAAGGTGGAGATGAGAGAAGGGGTTATGCATCTGCATTCATGAAAAATGACTAAATATAGGGGTATGGAGGGTATGGAGAGTATGGAGAGTAGAGAGGTATGAAAAATGACTAAGTATGGAAAGAGCTATGGAGAATGAGGGAGAAAATTGGCATATCTTAGTCATATGACCTTTGTTTTAGAATCTATAAAATGTTGGACAAAACTGAGAAATAGGGATATTTAGTGAGAAAGAGGACACAAGTTATTTCCTTCATTTTACAATATTTTATTTTATTCTCTTTTATTCAAAAGAGAAACCATCATTGTTTTCCTTTCATAATGAAGAACCACAATACTAAAGTTGTTTTAAGATTTGTTGAGTCTTCACAATCAACAAGTGAGGGTTATTTGGCATTTTTCCCATTTGATAATTTTGTTAGTCTCCATTTGAAAAAGGCATAGGTCCAAATATGCACCCCAATCGCCTAGTTTATGGGTGATAGGAAAACATATCAAAAGCTTTGTAATTGGACCTTTTTTCCAAATATTTATCAATTGACTAAAGAATTTATTGCTCTTAATATCCCCATAATGTGATATCAATTCATATGTAAAATTAGACCAAGAGATAATAGAAATATTTTTTATTTCACAAAGCCATTGATACCACACAAATTCATCATTTTCTAAATACAAGGATTCAATAGTTACCTTTCTTAATCTTGGCATTTGGTGTAGATCAAATCATTGTTCCATCTAGACTATCCATGTTATTGGGGTTTTACCATAAAAATTCCTCATATCGATCTTTGGAATGATGTGTTTCATTGGTTCTGACATGAAATCTTGATGATGTATATCTTAGATTAATGAATTATCTTTACTTTGAGATTGATTATTTGTGCTCTCCAAATGTGATAAAATACTCCCCATATGTGATTGAATCTCAACACCATTGTTCGCCTTATTTTCATGATTTCCTTGGATCTCCATATCCTTGTTAGGGATCCTCTATAAGAGAATGGTTTCTAGGTTATTCATGGATTTTTGAATTTCTTCCTTATTTTCATTCATGGATTATTTCATTTCATTCATATTCTTTTACATTTCATACTTAGTTTCATCTATCGTATTTTCTATATGTGCATTATTTTCATTCATCTTCTTTTTCGTGTTCTTTTCCATCTCTTTCCTATTTTCATCCATCTTTTTTTTCATTTCATATTCAATTTCCCTTTTTATGGATTCTTGAGAATGTGATAAATCCACTAGTTTCAACATACTACCATTCATCTCATCAACTTGGTTCTTTAATTGGGATAGCTTGTTTTCAAAGTCTTCAATTTCTTCACAATTCATGTTTGTGCTTTTATGAGGAGTACCAATATTATTTTTTGTAGAACCTTTTTCCATGTGAGAAAATAATAATTCTCCTCTTTTTCCTCTTTATCACAAGTTTTGAATCACCAAAAATAGATCTTTGAATAAAAAGTTATGCCAATTGTAAGTTAAGTACATTTCAAACCTTTAATTGGAGTATGTTTGGATGGTTGACCTTTGTCCTGATATATCTCTGAAATTTGAACCATTCTAAGTCTAAAATTTCCACATGTAGTACTCTGGTATGAATTCTTAAACTACAGAAAATTTCACAGTCTGAACCTTCACTAATAAAAAGTTATAGAAAAAATACCAAAATGTCTTGTTTAAAATTGAATTTCGGATCAGTCAAAAACCCTATCTTCCATATGCTACACATCTGAAGTATAATGACCCGAAACTTAGAATTTGTATCATGGGTACCTTTCTATGTCTTCTAAATAACCTCCAATATTCTCTATCTGAAGCGACCTAGAAAAAACTTTATAGAGAGAATCCCAAGATGACTCATTTAAAACTAAATTCAGATGAGTCAAAAACCTTAGCTTCCATAAGCTATATCTCTGCAGATATAACGACCTAGAACCTGAAATTTTTACCATGGGCACCTTGATATGTCTTCTAAATAAAATCCATGTTAAGCCCTATAAAAATTCCCTTGTTATGTATAAAACTCGTATTAAGCCCTAGATATTGAATTATTACATTTATAGTGTTATATTTGTATGTCGACTAGAACCTTTCATTGTAATCTTTCATTATAATTGTACCCTTTGTGTCCTATATATATATATATATATATATATATACCTACCTAGTATTAGGATCATCTTATCTCATCCCATATTTTATTTTGAATCAGATATATTGTAAAGGAGGTTTCCCCCTATAAGTGTATTATATTCATTGACTTCTTATCATTTTTAAGGCATTGGATCATAACACCTGCACTCCCACACACTTTACAATTCCTGCACAAATACACTTCCACACAACTATTTTATAAAAGGATTTATCTCTCTTTGTGATATATATTTAGCGAATTTTCATCCATACCTTGCACTTTGCACATTGCTTGAGGGTCATTTATGATACATTAATTAGTTCTGATTGTGAGGTAATGAGTGAAGATATGGAATTAATGTGGATTAATTATCCCATTTTCCCTTGAACCACTTGATTTTCAAAGTAAAATCCATTTACAGTTGCCCATATTTCGAAGGAAACGTGTACGTGCTAAAGGGATTTTTTAGTAAATGATATACATTTACTGTAATGTCCCCTTCCAATTGATCATAACAGAGGATGAATCAATATCCTATACGACTCTCGTAGGCTATATTCAATAAAGGAAAATGGATTCAAGGAGGTTTATTTGGTATCAAACCCTAAAGTGACATTAAATAAAATAAATAATTATATTTAAATGAAATTGGATGAAAATTAAGTGAGGGTTTGATTTGGTCAAAAAGAGGGAAATATCTAGAAGGGATGGAGGAAGGATAAATAGAGAGGTAACCCCTCTATTTAGTATTATGATCTGCTTATCTCTTTTATAGTGCTCTTGGAGCCATTGTTTCAATAATTTTTAGCAAAACCCTTCCATTGTTGGTCTAGTTTCGGTGTTGCAATATCCACCCTAGCTAGGCAAGGAGGACGATCCAACCGGGATCTTCACTTGATTTACATTGTGGGACTTGGGTTTTTCTTGGAGAGAGAGTTTGAAGATTATTGACTTATGCAGGGCATTCACAACATTTATCAGAGGATATTGGGCGTATAGTATGCATGTTACGGGAGGGTTTTGGAGTAACAGTAAAATAAGGCATCCTTGTGAGTTGAGAATTGAGCATCCCGTGAGGCTCCACGTGTTTCCCGGCCTCATCCCATGAGGCCCCAATGACCTAGAGTTGTAGGTACAATGTCCAAACCACAATAGAATATTTTTTCATAAGTAGATCAAGACCATATCGGCGAGGGTCGACCATCAGAGGAGGATTCCTCACAATTTGAGGAGATTTGGCATCATCATCAGGTTCTTGTTTGTTCTTTGTCATTATATATTTCAACTTCTTTTCATCCAATAGATTTGTGTGTTAGAAGGGCTTGGAAGTTTTTTTTACAGTCGTTAGAGATATTTGTACTATGTGAATTGGTTTCTCCATTCATAATAAAGATGCCATGGTTATCTTCTCTATTCTATGTGTAATGGGTGCATGAGATGTGTTTAGTGTAATGGGTGCATGAGATGTGTTTATTTTCTTATCTTGGAAACATATGAAAACTATTTGTAAGGAAATTCCAACAGTATTAATACAAAGTGTTTGTTAAAATCATCCAAAGAGAAACAATACCTTGAGCAGAAAATAGATTGTCCTATTTATCCTACGTGGGAACATTATAGTGGTATCAAAGTTGGTGATTATGCAAGCCTGTAATGCCTAGAAGGAAGGGACGTGGAGGAACATCCTTTCGAGAGTCACTGGAAAGGGAAAAAGATGCAAACCAAATAGAGTCAAATCCAAAAGGAGGCATGGGGAACCATGGTGAGGATAGCACCCTACATCTATTCAAGTCCATATTCAATGGAAAGAAATAGATGTCCACATAGAAGAGACAATTTACATAGTTCCTAACACAATTCCTTACCAAAAACTAGATTAATCAAAACCAAGAATGGGATAATGGGAACCATGTTGAGGGTAGAAATACCCATATTCCCACACAGTGCATCCTACAAGCAGGAAGAAGAAAGGTACCTAGACCAATTTTGCAACCATTCCTTAAGGAGCGGCCTATGGGAACAGAGGAACAACAACATCCAGTTGGAAAAGTCAACTCCTACCTCAGGTAGTATCAGGTGCTAGAGAAGGAGGCACAGGAAAACATGTCTTACACTGACTATTGCAACCTCAAAATGAGGAACAATCCTAGGATGGGCCAGAACCAACAAAATTTTGACCTTCTAAGCAAGATAAGGAAGTGGAATGTCACACCTTTTGACGGATCTACCAAGAGCACAGCCAGAGCATGGGTGCACAAGTTGGACAATTACCTCCAGCTTAACCCAATGATGGACGTAGAAGAAATAAACTTTTCCTCCCTACACTTGGAGGGAGAAGCTAATGAGTGGTGGTACCACAGGATAGTAATGTTGGGTCATTCCAAATCACATCATATATGTATTTCACCCAAAGGTTGATGGAAAGGTTTGATAGGAAGAACCCTGAGATCCATTTCATGGAGTTAGCGTAGTTGAGGAAGACATTCACACTGGAGGCATATGTCACTAAGTTTTAGAGGATGGTTTTCATGTTTACAGATATTTATGAGCAGAGGCTGGTAATTTTATTCACTGAGGGCTTAGTTGAACCCTTGAGAGGTTGGGTAAAGGACCTTACACCAAACACACTACAATATGCCATCATGAATACCCAGGATATGGTAGGAACATCATCTAAGAAGGAACCAGTGAAAACATTTATTCCACAAAAGGATTAGGTGTCAAAGCCTCCCTAGAAGAAATGGATAGGGAAGGATAGGTTGGATGAGGAAACTTGGAGAGAATTAAGGAGAAAGAATATTTTCTAAAGTTGCAAGGAGTTGTGGGAACTAGGCCATCGATGTATGGGTAAACGTAAATTCCATTATATTGAGGTAGTTTTCAAAGAAGAGGGTGATTTATGATGATGAGGGAATTGGATAGGAAAGTGGTGAATGATCACATGATATAGAGCAAGCACCATTGCATGAAATCCCCAAGGGAGTAAACATTTCCACACTTTTAGGAGTTCTTAAATATTACACCTTTAGGGTTAGAGGCATTGTGCAGGGGCAGAGAGTTACAACATTGGTTGATGGTGGGGCCACCCACAACTTCATTAATGTTGTACTTGTCACCAGGAAACAAATCCATGCAGAGGATTTCGAGGGATTCAATATGGTAGTACCAGATGGGTACAACATGATGTGTACTCAGAGGATCAAGGGATTAGAAGTAACATTGGGAAACTATACATTGACTGATGACTTTTATGTCATGGATTTAGTAGATACTCATGTGGTGCTAGGATTTCAGTGGTTGTACTCATTGGGATATATCTGCATGAATTATCGAGACATGAGGGTGGAGTTCCAAGAAAATGGTGGACAATGAGTCATCCTAAGAGGCATGTTTACAGGTGCCCCCAGGATCGTGTCTAACCAGTGCATGGAGGCCCTTCTTAGACACGAGGGTGTGGCTTGCATACTAGAGTTCCTGATCACCATGGAGAAACCATCACATGTTCTCCAGCATTACCCTAAGGATATTCAAACATTACTTGGAAATCATGAAAGAGTGTTCGAGCCATTGCCAGAAGGGAGACCTTCTGATAGAGGATTTGAGCATGTCATTGAGCTAGAAGAGGGGTCGAAGCCTGTGATCACCACCCCCTACGAGAATCCAAAGATATTCAGGGATGAAATAGAGAAGGCCATAAAGGAATTTTTATATATGGGACATGTCATGCCTAGCTCTATTACGTTCACTTTGTTAGTTGTACTAGTGAAGAAGAAAGATGGCACTATGAGAATGTTCATAGACTACAGGTCACTAGACAAGAAGACAATCAAAAACCAATATCCAATACCCAATATTGATGAGTTGATCAACGAGCTACATGGGCAAGTGTATTTTCCAAATATTGATCTGTGATTGGGATACCACCAGATTCAAGTCAAAGAGGAGTATAAAGAGAAAACAACATTTAGGTGTCACTATGGGCACTATGATTTTCTAGTCATGCCCTTTGCGTTGAATAACGCACCAGTTACCTTTCAGTCATGCATGAACCATATCTTCAACAAATAGTTGAATAAATTATTACTAGTATTCTTTGATGATCTTCTGGTCTATAGTAGGAAGTGGGAGGAACATCTGAAGCATGCGGATGAGATTCTCACCATTATGGAGGAGAAGTTGTTTTTTTCCAAGGAGGAAAAGTGTGAGTTTGGGTTGAAAGAGATCTTCTATATGGGTTACATGATTGGTGTTGAGGGAGTAAAGGTGAATCAGGAAAATATATAGACCATAATAGACTATCCCACCCCCATGACACTCACATATCTGCAAGGATTCTTCGAGATATGAAACTATTACAAGTGTTTTGTGAAAGGATTTTTTCAATTGGTTGCATCATTGACAGAACTCACCAAGAAAGGGGCATTATGATGGTCATAGGATGCATAGGTAGAATTTGACATAATGAAGAAGCTGATAAGAACTTTCCCAGTATTATCCCTCCCATATTTCACACGTCCCTTTTCCCTGGAGTGTGATGGATCCAATGAAGGGATAGGAGCAGTATTGATGTAGAACTGACACTCGATATCTTTCAAGAGAAGAAAGCTAAGGGATCCTTAGAATCTCTATCTGATCTATGATAAGGAGATGTTGGATATCATGCATGCATTGGCCAAATTCATATAATACTTGGTAGGGGGATGCTTTGTGGTTAGGACTGACCACAATAACTTGAGATATTTCTTGGAGAAATAGGACCTGAATGAAAGGCAACAGAAATGGGTGAGTAAGGTGCATTCATAAGATTTTGACATAGAGTATCTAAAAGGGAAGAAGAATATAGTTGATGATGCCCTATCCAGGAGACCTGAAACCTTCTCCATGACAGAGATCTAAGTAAAATCAAAGTCCATTCTCTTGGTGGAATATTCCAAGAATACCTTCACTTGTGAGATGATGAAGGGAAGTATTTAGGATGAAAGGTATAGGGTGGTGTATGACATCATTTACTACAAATACAGGATCTATCTTGTCCCTGAGTCCACACTCAAGGATAATATTTTGAGGGTAGTACATGACACACCACTGGTAGGGCACCAGGGGTATATGAAGACCTACAGGAAGGTGAGGAAGAGATTCTCATGGAAGGGTATCAAGGGGGATGTGCTTCATCATGTGAGGGAATGCATGACTTGCCAGCAGAACAAGTCATATTTCACATATCATGTAGGACTTCTTCAGCCATTTTCGATCAGGAAGCGTAAGTGGGATAGGATTTCCATGGACTTCATCATAGGATTTCCAAAATTACAGGGAAGATACTGTATCTACGTGGTAGTGAACAGATTGACTAAATACGCACACGTTTTTTCCATTCTTACATAGTATAATGCATCTCAGGTAGCAGATATTTTCTTTAGGGAGGTGTTCAGACTCCATGGTCTTCCGAGAAACATATTCAGTGACCGAGATAGCATGTTTCTTAGCATGTTTTGGTAAGAGCTATTTATTTTATCTGGGACAGAGTTGACACCTAGCACTAGCTATCACCCCCAGACAAACAAGAATATTGAGATAGTAAAAAATGAATCAAGGGGTACCTAAGGAACTATTTTTAAGGGCAACAATAGGCATGGATAAATTGGTTGCACCTAGGGGATCATTTCTCCAATACCACTCATCACATGTCCATTAGGATGAGCCCATTTAGGGAATTGTATGGCTATAATCCTCTATCTTTTGTGGATTTTACATTTGGGGAGAGCAGAGCTCCCAAGGCCAAAGACTGGTTGCAGGAAAGTCAAGAAATCTTGAGAGTCTTGAAGGATAATTTGCAGGCCGCTCAAAATCATCAGAAGATGTATGTTGATAAGCATCGGATAGAACATAGATTTTAGGTTGGATATCTATCTTTTTCAGGTTACATCCTTATAGATAGTCGTTGCTAAAAAAGGGTGGTGCGGAGGAGTTGAATATTTGTTTTTATGGACCCTACAGAGTGATCAGGAGAGTTGGGTAAGTAGCATATGAGTTGAATATAATAGAGGGTAGAAGGATCCACAACACCTTGCATGTATCCTTCCTCAAGAAGGCATTGGGACAACAAATCACTGCTTCAACATATATTCCTCCACTAGATGAGGAAGGGAAGTTGCTTCTAGCTCACGAGAGGATTGTTGATGTTAGGGAACAGAGACTAAGGAGTAGGATCATTTGGGAGTACTTGGTTGTATGGAGAGGATTTCCCGCAAAAAATACTACTTGGGAAGGAGAGCAGATCTTACAGGACCCTGACCTAGAATTGCTTGAGGACAAGTAATCTTGGGAAGGGAAGATTGTAATGTCCCCTTCTAATTGTTCATAACAGAGGGTGAATCAATTGCCTATATAACTCCCGTAGGCTATATTCAATAAGGAAAAAGGGAGTTAAGGAGGTTTGTTTTTTATCAAACCCTAAAGTGACATTAAATAAAATAAATAATTATATTTGAATGAAATTGGAGGAAAATTAAGTGAGGGTTTGATTTGATCAAAAAGAGGGAATATCTAGAAGGGTTGAAGGAAGGATAAATAGAGAGGTAACCCCTCTCTTTGGTATTATGATGTCAATATATCTTGTACGGTGCTCTTGGAGCCATTTTTCGTTATGGTTTAGCAAAACCCTTCCATTGTTGGTCTGGTTTTGGTGGTGTAATATCCACCCTAGCTAGGCAAGGAGGAGGATCCAACTAGGATATTCACTTGATTTACATTGTGATACTTGGGTTCTTCTTGGAGAGAGATTTTGGAGTTGTATCAAATTACGCAAGGAATTCACGATATTTCTCAGAGGAGATCAGATGTATAGTCTGCAAGTGACAGGAGGGTTTCAGAGTAACAGTAAAAGAAGGAATCCCCACGGGTTGAGCATAGAGCATCATATGAGGATCCTTGTGTTTCCCAGCCTCATCCCACGAGGCCCTGATGACCCAGAGTTGAAGGTATGGAAGCAAGACCATAGTAGTAGAGGTGTTGAGGAGTAGATCGAGACTGCATTGGAGACAGTCGACAGTCAAAGGAGGATTCCTTACTGTTTCAGGAGATTTGGCATCATCACCAGGTTCTTGTTTGTTCTTTTTCATTAGACACTATAGATTCTTTGCATCCAATAGATCTTTGTGTTTGGAGGGTTTGGAAGTTGTTTCTATAGCCAGTAGAGATCTTTGTACTATTTGAATTGGTTTCTACATTCATAATAAAGATGTCATGGTTATCTTCTCTGTTCTATGTGTAATGGGTGCATGAGATGTGTTTATTTTCTTATCTTGGAAACATCTGAAAACTATTTATAAGGCACTTCCATCAGTATTAATATAAAGTGTTTGTTAAAATCATACAAAGAGAAACAATACCTTTTGTAGAAAATATATTTTCCTATCTATCCTAATTGGGAACATTACATTTATTTAACCTTTAAGTATATTGAGATCCATAATTTAATGTGACGTATATCAAAGTTCCTTGAAAGAAAAAGGAATATGGAAGCTAGGAGGAGGAAATATCCTTTTTGTGGGGATATAGTTAACTCTCTTGTGTGCCAAGATAAATACTTTCATTGGTCTGTGGCATATCAATGGTTTCAGAGTCTAAATCTTGAACATAATAAAAATAACAAAATCTAGATGACTTGCTAATGTCAGTTGCATGCTTGAAGTCTTTGTTCATGGAGCTAGTTTCCTAGTGCGCCCGAAGATTTGATTCGAAAAGAAGAACAATTTGAGTAGTTGTCGAAGGGAAGAACCATGTTCCACTAACTCCCAAGATATTCAAACGAATGTTTTGACAGCCTACATCCAACAAAAATCTTATGCTTCCTGACACTGACTCTATTATAGATTCTTAGGGTGGTGGGATTAGTTTTCTAAAGGATTTCATGGTTCCCTCTGCAGAAGTGCCATTTGACCTTTCATCCATTGACATAACTCTATTGGCGGAGCCGTATTGCTATTTTTCATGGTTGTTTGCATGATTGATGGGATGAGAATCCACTTCTCATATCCCCGGGTCAATTTTATATGTATAACATTTTTTTTTCGAAAGGAAGTTATCTTCGACTAGGCTGAGGTAATCTAAAATGAGATTTATTTTTAGCGTGCCAATTATTTAAAGACTTAGAGATTCTTCATGACTACATATCTAGTCCTGGAAATCACCTATTGTAATGTGTTTGAGGGGTTACCGTTGAGAAGTAATTTGGATGTTGAGAATGAACCAGTTCAATTTTGGTACCCTGTGTTTTGGAAGCATAAGTCACCATTCCATTTTTGTCTTATTCAAGATAGATTTTTGAAATAATTTAGATTTATGTTTACTGGAGAAGCACCAACAAGGATAACCCAAGAAGCTGAGGATTTTCTAAAAGGAAAGGGAGTTTGTGTACATCAAGAATATCACGCCTACATTAGGCTATATGGTTATGAGGGAAGCCCTTTTTTGCTTCCAATATTTGCTCGTGATAGGTATTTTGTTGCAGAGGTCTGTAGACAGTATAAAGCATGGTCTATATTTTTTGATAGAAAGAGAAAGAGATAATTTATCTCATTTCCCTTTATTGTTTCCAATGTAACAGAAAGAAATGCCTCCCACTTGTTAGAAATCTCTGAAGTACTAAACATACTTAATTTGAAGGAAGCAAAACCTCTCCAAGGTTTTGATCCCGAGGGGTTGTTTTCACAACATCTGGCTTCTATGAGATATAACAACCTTTTTACAAGGACTGTTGAAGGAACTGATGATAACAACCCAAATACCCTAGAGAAAAAGGAAAAAAAACATGTAATGATGATTTGGTCACTTAGGTTAGTTCCAACACTTGGCCGCAACAAAACAAAACAAGGCAAAGAGGTAAAGATGCAACCAATGCTCAATCTTCTTATGTCCCCCATACATGTAGGAGTTCCTCCTTTGCACAAAAGAGACAATAATCAAATGTTAGCAGAGACGAGAACAATGAAGGACGTGCTAGGGGAGATGATGAGGATGACCCACCCCTTGTTAATATTGAGAGAACCCATACAATATCTGAGTAGAAAAGGAAGATAAGCTCAAGAAAGAAGGATTCATGGAATTTAGAAATCCCAAGATATGCAACGGACATGGAAATTGATAGTACCATTGTACCCGATTAGGTAGCCCTTCAAACTGCTAAAAACCAACAAATTGTAGAGGAGTTGTCTCAAGAAGAGCCAGCAATTTTTCAAGAGAAGACATTGACATTGCATAATGTGTAATATAATAAAGAAGAGAAAAAGTTTCAAATTGAAAAGGTTAAAGTGAAAAATAAAAAAAGTAACTCAGAAGTGGAATTATGAGGTTGACGTATCGGGAGTCAGACCCTCGGGACTCCTAAAATTGCACATCACTATCGGAGATGTTCTTGCCCATTCCATTTCAAAACAAGAGTTGAAAAATATCAGGTTGAAAAGAAGAGTAAATGAACTTTAGGACACTTAGAGTACCAAACCATTGTTTGCAGAACCACTGGCTATTATTTCTCTAGATCAAATGCCACCAAGTACACTTGGGACATATACAAAGGTGAGAAAAACCCAAATTTCTCAATGGATTTAGATTGTATCTTGCATAAAATATTAATAAGCGACTTAATATTATTTCACAAGCATGGGAAGTCAATTCAAGCCTAAGAAATTNNCTTAATATTATTTCACAAGCATGGGAAGTCAATTCAAGCCTAAGAAATTTATCACAAAGGATCACTAGCTTCACAAAATATTTGGAAAAATGACTTGGAACATGATGATGTTTTTTATAAATATGATATAAGTACCTTTATTGCATGAGCTTCTAGTTTAAGTGATTATCATATAAACCAACAAAATTTGCCTTCAAACCATAGAATAAAACAATGAAAATTAAGATGGATGGCAAGGATACAAATGTTACAAGATGTAATTGCCACCTATACAAAGATAAATGACAAAAGAAGTGGTGCATTCTTTAAAGCACTAGAAA
>CBVK0100072880.1:0-11725 GCA_900067695.1 Picea abies
ATGAGACCCCCTTGTTTGTGGGACAAGGGACCCCCCTCCGCCCAGCGATTATCTTTCTATTATAATTTATCTATTTAGTTATTTTACCTCTTGGTCCACTCACATGTGTTGATGTTATGAATTAATGAATCTATGTTTTGAGAAAATATATTGAATATTTGAGTGAGAAAGATGAGTACTGCCTCTATAAAAATGTCAATAAAAATCTTGATTAGTCTTTCAAGAATACCCTAGGAGGTTGATTCTTTTCCCTAACAGGAAAAGAGATCAAGAAAAGGGCAGCTTGTTGATCCTCCCTCCTTATAGTGCCAATTTTTTTGACGGGGTGAAATCCTTGACATCAACAATAGGGGTTATCCCCATAAGAGAGGCCCAATTAGTCTCAATAATTAAAATAATGGATGTACCTTTTTTGTTATTGCATGTGAAATTATCATCTTTCTATTATAATTTATATGTTTAGCTATTTTTCCACCTGGTCCACTCACAAGTGTTGATGTTATGAATGAATGAATCTATGTCCACCTGGTCCACTCACAAGTGTTGATGTTATGAATGAATGAATCTATGTTTTGAGGAAATATATTGAATATTTGAGTGAGAAAGACGAGTAACACCTCTATTAAAATGTCGATAAAAATCTTGATTAGTCTTTCAAGAATGACCTAGGAGGTTGACTTTTGTCCCTAACAAAAAAATATATCAACAAAAGGGCAGCTTGTTGATCCTCCCTCCTTATAGTGCCAATCATGTTGACGGGTGAAATGCTCGGCATCAACAATAGGGGTTATCCCCATAAGAGAGGCTCAATTAGTCTCTCTCCCATTTGATGTAGGAATCCAAATTATGGCCAAATAACCATTACTATTTAGGTTTTTATTGGTTGTGGCATGATCCACCATTTAGGATTTTCAAATAAAATAAATGGAAATTAAGTTAACTAATATGTTAATGCAAATATTGATGTCTAAACTAATTAAAACAAAAAATGCAGATATAATACGACATAATCAATTGCAATCTGTAACAAGGAATTTATAAATTTTGCTAAAGATTACATTAACTCTAGAGTAATTAACAACTAGCCAAGAATAATTTACAATTGGAAATGTAGGATACAACCACATACCCATCTAACCTATTTGAAGAAAACTAGGAGGGCATATAATTGATAGGAGTAAATTTAAGATAATAATATGGAAATAGTTCACAAAATATTCTTACATAAACCTCAAATTACAAACAACAAGTTGAGGATAGTCCACAAACATAGTTGAAAGTAACATTTACATACCCAAATCAGTGAAAAATATTGAGCAAGAGAGTAAGAGAAAATAGTGGTTGATGAAAATAATCTACAACAAATAGTTACTCATTCTTACAGCCTTCCAATATGAGTAGTAAGAATAGTTTGTGTCAAATTCAAAGTACAACAGAGAATTCTGACAAGAATTTTGGCTAGTGATTGATTCTTTTATTAAGAAATAAAAGATAAATTACAATAAAAAAGAAGAGAGGATAGTCTGCAAACATAATTGAAAGTAACATTTCCATACCCAAACCAACAGAAATACTAAGTGAGAGAGAGTAAGAACAAATACTGATTGATGAGAATAATATACAACAAAGAGTTACGCGTTCTTATAGCCTTCCAATGCACTATTGACTAGCAAGAATAATCTATGTCAAATTCAAAGCACAACATAAATCTCTAGCTAGAATTTCGATCAGTAATGGCTTATTTCATTAAGAAATAAAAAATAAATTGCAACAAAAAAGAAGATCCAGTAGTGGTTTATCTTTAGGGTAGATTAACCTCTTATCTCCCAAGGGGGAAAAGGCCCTTTTCATTATCTTTCTCATCCTTTAAATACAAATTTTAAAAGTAGCTATCATAACTACCTTTTCTTGTTTATCATACTATGTGGCAATTTAGGGTTTTAATCAAGAAGGTTGCCCCCTTTTATTTGAATGTTTCTTCAATTACATATAGTTTGGGGGTTCTCCCTATACAATTATGCTCTTTTAATTCCAAAGGGTCCCACGTTGTTAAATGGTTTGCATTTAATAAATGGCCCCTCTAAATAATTGGATATTTCCCCTAAGCTCCCTCAAAGGGCTTTTGAGGGTCAAAATATTGAAAGCTAATAATAAATTAATTATCCTCCTTTTGAGCAGTAGTGGGCCCACATAGCTTTGTCCTTGATTTGACATTGTATTTGTAAAAGATTCTTTATTGTGATCTTGCATTACTTGGATAGTTTTGTGTTCAATGTTTTTCTTGAATTCAACCTCTCATTGTTTCCATAGTGGATTGCCTTCTTACATAAATCATGTTCTTAGTTCTTGATGTTGCCTACATTCAAGACATTTATAGTGACCCCACTACATAACCCATAATTTTTTTATACCAATAAAATAAATGCTTCTATCAACACTATTTAAACATGAATGCAACTCATTTTTCATTCACAATTCAACATATAAATTGTTATAAATTCAGAGTTCATGCACAACAATAAAAACACATGAATAAAATTGAAAAAACAAAGACAAAATCACTTATCTTTTAAAAAAATTATCAACTAACTACAGGGGATGGATGTTCCTCCCAACCATAGATTTGTTGCTCCAAATCTCAACAGAAAATCACCCCTGTGTTGGCGCTACAATTCCACAAAAGAGGGTGTCTCTCTCACAACCTAATTCACTTCCATAGCCAACCAGTTTTCTAACAAATATCCCAATCCTCCAGCTCTCTTCCCCTCAACCTATGCAACCCAAGGAATTAGGATTCCCCTTCACTAAATATAGTCCCTCATGCCTTCCCCCTTCCGTCTTCCCTCTAGGGATCCAGCACAAGGTTGGATAGGAATCTCTAATGTTGGGGACTCCAGGGATGCTAGTTTCCCCAAGAAAACTAACAAAACAACTCACTATTCAAGGGAAATATCCCACACAAAAAATATCCCTCTCTATAGGCCTAACAAATTGCTTCTTCATGCAAAAAAAACTCTAACAATATTCCCACAACACCTTCTATGGTTTCCCTCAAGCTCCAATGCTCTCCACTCCCTTGTTGCTCTAAAAACTACCCCCGATGGCCACTCGTATTTCACTTTCACCCATGAGAATTGGCTCACATTCCCCAAGGTTGATTGTACTTAGCCCCCATGCTCTCATAACTATGGGATGTGGTTGTCCCCACCAACCCCTCTTACACGTGTTTAATGATTGGGCTCTCATACACTCAAATGAAAATTAGAAAGGTTCACTTAAAGTAATATTTTAGGAATGGGTTGGAATTAATACACATGAATAATCCCCCCCACCTTGGACCCCTTTCTTAGAAATTACTAGACATTCCCCTATCTTGTGGAAACTTAGCCCCCAATTACTCCATCTGTGTCCACCCACAGCTAGCGTTACATTTATTTTATTACTACGATAATATACAATGTTTACAAATTACATATTTGGGCCTGCGACCACACATCATATTTAATTACACGTCACTAAAATGATTATTATAAATGGGGGTGTTACAACATTATTTGAATTTGCCATCATGTACTTAAAATAATAATAATGGTTGATAATAATGAATCAAAGTGTACTTATAGCGATAATTGAAATAATTCTTACATGTTTTGATTCTAACATGGAATGAATATTAATTGAAATAATTCTTACATGTTTTGATTCTAACATGGAATGAATATACACATGCATCCTCCTTTGCTAAACCCTAGCTAGTGTGATCCATATCCTTGGATTCCAATGGGGGCTCTAGTGCCCCTTTTACCGATATCATTGCCTTCTCCTCTCTGATTTTTTCCCTTCCCAAACCCTCCAAGCACCCCTCATTGTGCTTCGTCAAAAAACTTGATGAAATCATGTGTGTTCATGTCCAAGACAACTCTAGAAAGCTTGCTCTTTGATTTGCACAAAATGGTTTAATCGACCAATTTATAGGCATTTGGCCCTCCCCGAAGCTATGGAAACTTGGGTCGATAATAATTGGAGACCCTTGATTAAGGGACATCTCTCTCATTCCTTCTACGGTAGGGTTTTTTTGCATTCTTATTCGAGGAAAAGGAAGACATGGACTTGATATTCAAAATTGGACCCTATTTCATGGGGTCTAGAGGTATGTGCCTAAATCGTTGGACTCTGTATTTCTATCCTGAAAATGTGGAGACCCTTGATTAAGGGACATCTCTCTCATTCCTTCTACGGTAGGGTTTTTTTGCATTCTTATTCGAGGAAAAGGAAGACATGGACTTGATATTCAAAATTGGACCCTATTTCATGGGGTCTAGAGGTATGTGCCTAAATCGTTGGACTCTGTATTTCTATCCTGAAAATGTGATCCCCTCAGTTGTCCATGTCTGGGATCATTTTCCATACCTTCCCTTGCACTGTTGGAATGATGACACCATTCAAAATATAGGAAACACTCTAGGTAAGTATATAGATCAAGGAGAACCTAAGGATTGTATGCAATCATGTGCTCGAATTTGTGTTGAGGTAGATCTAGAGAAAGGCCTCCCATGGGTAGTTAAGCTAACCTTAGATAATTGGTCCTACCTCCATCCTGTGGACTATGAGAAACTACCATTCAAATGAAAATCCTTTCACGAGTATGGTAATTTCACTAAGAACTTCCCCAAGTCATTCCCAAAAGCCACTCCAACATAACCTAATGAGCAATGGCCACAACCAAGAACGGAAAACAAGCTATGAAGCAGGGTTAATAGACAAATCAAGAAAAAACTCAGCCTCCTCTAGGATCTCCCTCTAGTCCAAGACCTTCTTCTTTAGGCCAGTCTAATGGGAAGAACCCTCTGGTAAGGAAAAATCAATTTGAAACTTTATCTAATGTGGAAACAAAAGAATAAAAACCCATGGTTCAGGGGCCTCACTTGGATGAAGGATCGAACCCCCTTCTTGAGGAAGAAGCTGCATAAATCCCTACTTCAAAGGTTATTGACCGACTAGGTTGGTTCTGCAGAACCCGGAGATGTGGATCTTTTGGATTACTCAGATGAGGAATCAAACCAGGAATTAGCTCCCAATGCTCCCCCTAAGAATTTGGGGAACAATTCAAACCAACAGAGATGGGAAGCCTCAAAAAATATGGAGAAAGAACTTAGGAAACAAAACACACTATGTGGGGTTCTCAAGAAATAACCGTGAGCCTCTAGAAATCAAGGTGGTCTTAATTTCTCCAAAGGAGGAATCCCCAGAGCTTATAGTAAATGATTAAAGCATTCTCATAGAATTGTAGAGGGTTTGGAGGTAGAATGAAACAGGATATTGTTAGAAGCTTAGTCAAAAAAGAAAAATCCAGTCTCCTCTTGATCTAAGAAACTAAACTAAAGGATATTGATATCCTTTGTGACAATGGATATATCTGGCATGACTACAAAAGTCTCGTGATTATCTCAATAGGCGCTTCTGGAGGCCTCTATACTCTCTGTAATCTGCAAGTTTTTCAATTGGAAAGCTGGAAAGTCACACATCATTGGCTAATGGTTCATTTGGTTCATCTTCTCTCAGGTATGTCTTTGCATGTTATTAATATATATATGCCCCATATCCCTCAAGAAAAAAATGGCATGTTGGAATACATTGAATACTCTATAGGAGAGGGCCATAAATCATATGTATGATGTGGTCAGGGATTTTAAGACCACCATGAATGTAAAGAAAAAAAAAGGGGAATTTTGTCTGCAACCCCTTTAGAGAGCACATGGAGGATTTTATGTCCACTTTTGACCATGTAGACTTACAACCACTCAAGGGAATATTCACTTAGACAAATAATAGATTGGGGCTAGGGCATATTGCAGCTTGCTTGGATCGCTTTTTACTTAGTAGTAATTTGTTGGAAGACCATCTTATTCCTTCCTCTCATATTCTCTCGTGGTTCGGTCATGATCATAGACCCTTCTCTCTAATTTTCATTGATTTGAAATACCTTGGTTGTATCCCCTTTAGATTTAATCCCCTCTGGTTCCAAGATCCCTCCTTTTTATAACTGGTCTCAACCTCTTGGAATCAATGGATCCATGGTTCCCCAGTGGTCATTTGGGAAAAAAAGATCAAACTTATAAAGCAGGCCATTAAACCGTGGGCTCTATCCTGGGATAAAAAACCAAAATTGCAAAAAAATATTTAGCAGAAAAATTGGAGGTGTTAAAGGACAAGACAAAAACAAACCAAGTGACCCAATAATTGTTAGCAGAAGAACAAAGGACCTTTCAAGAGTTTTAACAAGTCCTAGGAACAAAAGAGGAGCACTGGCATCTTAAATCTTGAAGTCTATGGTTGTAGGTAGGGGACAAAAATACTAAATTCTTCCACCAATAAGCCAAAGTTAGAATTTGGAGGAACAAAGTTAAGAAAATAAAAAATGAGGATGGGGATACGATCTCTGATTTTGAGCAAATCAAGGGAGTAGTCTTTTTTCACTTTAATAAGCTTGAAAATGAAGATAATAATACAGACTTAGGCTCATTGGAGAACATGCTAGATAATATCCCCACTTTAATCGGTGAAGAAGGTAAGAAGAAATTGAACAGTTTAGTTACAGAGGAATAATTTTTGGGGGTGGTTCACCAAATGAATCCAGAGAAGGCTCTTGGGACAAATAGTTTTTCAACGCATTTATGTATTAAATGTTAGTCCATAATTAATAAGGACTTAGATCCAATATGTGCAAAGGTCTGCGAATATTGGGGGCAACACAAATTCAACCTTTCTAGTTGTGATTCCAAAAGAGGCCAACCCTACCTCCTTTGCTATATTTTAGCCTATTTCGTCGTGTAAGGCTTCATACAAAATTATTTTGAAGATAATTGCCAATCCCCTGAAACCCTTTCTCCCTAATATTATTTCCTCCAATTAGGGTGGCTTTATAGAGAAGAGACAAATGGTGGATAACATCATGTTAGTTCAAGAAGAAATTCATTTAAGTCATACCCAGAGAGAACAAGGAATTGCCATCAAAATTGACATGGAAAATTCCTTTGATGGGGTCAGACATAGCTTCCTCCTCATTGTATTAACTAAGTTCGGCTTTAATGAGGAGTTAATTTCCTAGGTGGCAGCCTATATCCACAACCCTTGGATTTCCCATCTTGTGAAAGGAAGACCAACTCCCTTTTTCAAAATTTCCAGAGGACTTTAACAAGGTTTCCCTCTCTCCTCGATCATGTATATTTTGATGGTTCAAGTCCTCAATCGAAGATTAGACAAAGAAAGAATTCAGAAAACTATTCCAGGGATAAAAATAGTGCAAATGGCCAAAAGGATTAATAACTCTTAGTTTGTTGATGATATTATCTTATTGGGGAGGCCTTAATGATCATAGCTAATAGATTCAAAGGGGTCTTGGATGATTTCATGAAATCCTCTGGAGGACTCATCAATGCAGCTAAAAGCCAAATATATGCCTGGAATGCAAATGTTATAACTATAGCAACTATTGCCAAAATCTTTCAATTTTCATTTGTGGAAAAGTGAAAAACCTTCAAATATATGGGTATTCCTATTTGTCTTAACTATATTCCATCCTCTTCTTGGCTCCACATATTGGACAAGATCATAGCTAAATTTATTTAGTGGGGATCCCAATTGTTCAATCCAACAGCTAGGGTGGTTCTCGTAAAATATGAGTGATCAACTCTCTCGATATTCCAATTCTCTTATCTCTTGGCTCCGACCAAGGTCAAACTAGTGATTTCCCAAGAACTCAGGCAGTTTTTATGGCAAGGGGGCAGAATAAATAGTAAAAGATTCCATTTAGTCGAGTGGAATACTTTCAGAGCTCTGAAATCCCATGGTAGCTTAGGGATTAAGGATTTGACTATCTCTAATGTGTCTCTTGGCTCCAAGCTTCTCTGGAGACCAGTAACATGGAGCAGTGAATGGTGGAAAAAGGTTATCCAACACAAATATTTTTCAGGAGAAAGGCTTCGTTGTTTGGACAATGACCTTCATGGCCTCATAGGCTCTCAAATTTGGCATTTTCTCAAAGCCTCACTCCATTGATTCAAAGGAACTTAACTTGGATCCCGAGGAATGTTAAACTCATCTTTGTGCTATTACACAACATTATGATCCATCCTCCATTACAACCGGATCCTCTCCGCCCTCCCCTATTAATTTGGCTTTAGGAACAAGGGAAGGTCTCTCTCTTTGACCTCTCAAAATGGAATAGTACTTCAGGAAGATGGATGGGGTGGGACCTGGGTACCCCCTTCCCCATCTCCTTGATGTTTCTCGAAATCTCTTTCTCTAACAAAAGGGTTGTGCTCCTACTCATAAAATACATAAGGACTTTCAAGGTTGGGGTTCCCAAGTTTATTCACTCTAGAAAGGCTATGAGTTTTTCCTTGCTCAATCATCCCTCCCCCCTCTCTCTTCCCTGTAGAATATTATTTGGAATTAGGTTGGGTTCTCGAAAGTAAACATGTTTTACTAGACAACACATGGAAAATCCTTAACAAGAGAAAATATGACTAGGAAGGGCTTCTTAGGAAACTTCCTAAGAAACTTCCTTACATGTATTTTTGGATTGTCCCTTCTATTGGTTTATGTGATAGGTGGTGCTTAAAGATTTTTACCAAAGAGTATGATGTCCCCCCCCTATTAGCAAACTCCTTAGCAAGTGGCAATTCTCTTACAATGACTCTTTTTTGCATAAGCCTCTATTAGAAGACTTTGGGTAGTGCTTCAAAAATCCATTTTTTGGAAGATATGGCATGCTCGTAACAAAGTGTTATTCTTGGAAGAAAATACCCTTCTTGCATTGGTGGAAGGCAAGGCTATTGGCCTTTTATCGAAGCATCTCAATTTAAAGGCTAGTTTATTAAATACCCCCCAACCTCTGTACAACTGGGAGAATATTTGGTTCCAACATTTCCCTCTCTGTCCCACAAACGAAGTTCATAATTCCTACCAACCATCTTGGCAGATTCAAGTCTCTCCTCTTGGCTTCTTGTAATGGAAGGACATTCAACATACACACATCCTTAATTTTGATGGTTCTTCGAAAGGGAACCCCAGGGTGGAAAGAGCAGGATGGGTGTTATATGACCTTGGAGGACATATAGAGCTCTCTTTCGCTTGGAGCATCAGGTAGGCCTCCAATAACCAAGCTTAAGCGTATGTGCTTTTACAAGGATTAAGACTGGAAAAATCTTAGGGTATCTCCAACCTTACTTTAATAGGAGACTCAAAAAACATAATCAAGCATGCAAGGATAAGTACTCTCCCAAGCAATATTAACCTTTGATCCATTTTTCTTAGAATCCAACAGGAAATTCAGGCCTTTCACAAGGTTGAGTTATTCCATGTTCTCAGAACTAATAATAAGGAAGTGGATTACTTCACGAACCAAGCCACCATGAAACAAATAGGTATGATCTCCATCAATGGATCCCTATCTATCCATATGAACCCATGACCCTAATCTTGTTTCCAGAAAAGTGTAAAAATGGGGGTCTTAACTCTATGGTTAGCCCCTTGATTAAATATTTCAAATTACCCAATACATGGAATCGTACTAATCCCATGGATGTTAACAAATTTTCTCTCGTGACAAGTGTAAGGCCATGTGCTAGGCGCATGTCATTCATGAGCTTCCATAAATTCCCATGTGAGGTGATGTATTTTCCCTTGCTTCCACTCTTGCTCTCGGGCGTATGTGGGATGGAAAGCGTCATCATAGAGGAAACTAGGGTTCTCAACAATCATGATCGAAGGTGGAGTATGGGTACAAAGATCCATTCGGCCTTTTCAGTCCTTGCATGCCTGAATTTCTATTACGAAGGCCCTCCTCATTCAGTATGCTTTATGTGGCTGGGTAGAAATTTCTCTAGGAAGTCTTACAGTAGTTCCCTCTCTATTATCCTTTCCTCTCTATGGTCTCCGTGAATCATGATGAAAGGGAGAATTGGGTGATGGTCTAAGCATGTGGACCTAACGAAGGAGGAAATAGTTGACCCGTGCTCCACTGTTCACTCTTTGAAAATCCAATACAATGGGCTCGCATCTCAAGTGTTAATGGTTCAAGAATTTTTGGTGCAACAAAGACAAAGTATTTATCAAGTAAGCTTATCATTCAAATAACTTCAAATATTAGAAGGGCTCCCACACTGGGAAAATGACCTAGTGAGAAATGCAAAAAACTTTAGATAACACTTGCAAACCCTAGCAACTCTTGCGCCATTGTATGACCCCAAATTTTCATGCTTTTCGAGTTGTATGTCACTTTCCTTAAGAAAACTCACGTATACGTGCCTGTCTCCACTAAAACCTACGTACATGCACACCCAAATTATACAACAAACACTGTATGGCACGACCTTGATGTTGTTGCTCCAATATGTTGGAACTCCTTACGACTGCCCCTTTTTCTCTTCTCCCTAACCTATATTGATATCTAGATGAAAATCCTTCGCCACCTATTATATATATATCCTTGAGAAAAAGTCCTTATTTTCTCCATGTGTCAAGTCACTCTATCAAATAACCCTCCTCCTTTACCCTAGCCTTGCTTTTATAATCTTGAGTTATGACCTAATCCTTGAGAAAAAGTCCTTATTTTCTCCATGTGTCAAGTCACTCTATCAAATAACCCTCCTCCTTTACCCTAGCCTTGCTTTTATAATCTTGAGTTATGACCTAACCCTAATCTCCAAAGTGATTGACGATTGATATTAAATATCACCTCACTTGAGATCAATGGCTAAGATTTAATTCACTAATGTTAATAACTTTAGCATTTCATTAAATAAACTCAACTAATAAATAAAAGCACTTAACTTTAATTTTTTTCGTCACTAGTAGAATCAACAATTGGTCAGACATGTACTCGCGTGACACAAGGTCGTGTTGTCCACCTGCTACCACTATAACCTCCAGGTATGCCAACATGGCCCCTCACGTGACACACAAGGTAAGTCGAGGTTTTTGAACCAGTGACTTCACATGACGAAGTGCCTTAACAGTACACTCCATCACTAAATTTTCTACCCCCCGAGAGCAAAGCACTTTACTTTAATAATTCCTTTAATTAAAGTAAATTACCTTGGTAGAAGGCTTTGTACAACTTCCACATGTCTAGACACTTAGATTTGTGTGAAAGTACATGTTCTGTGCTACAAACATCAACATCTTGGGTACAAAGATCCATTCAACCTTATTAGTCCTTGTGTGCCTAGATTCTATTTAAGGAAGGCCCTCCTCATTCAGTATGATTTGTGTGGTTGGGTAGAAGTTTCTCTAGGTAGTCCTACAGTATTTCTCTCTCTGTTATCCTTTTCCTCTTTGTGGTCTCTAAGAATCATGGAAAAAGGGAGAATTGGGTGTTGGTCTAAGCATGTGTACCTATTGGAGGAGGAAATAATTGACTTGCACTCCAATGTTCACTCTTTTCAACTCCAATATAATGGGCTCTCGTCTCAAGTGTTAATGGTTCTAGAAGTTTTGTTGCAATAGAAACAAAGTATTAATCAATTGCATGATGAATGTGCTACCTTGAGGTTGCATAATGGAAGAGTTGTGTCTCAAACCACCTCTCGGCTCATCTTCTCCGATAGAAAATGGTACATTTGAAGAAGCTTTGTCCCCTGTCCAGGCTCCTCCTCGACTGGACTTGAACGTGTTGTTTTTCTTCATATGAGATATGAGATATATTCAATATATTATTACA
>CBVK0100072913.1:3854-18000 GCA_900067695.1 Picea abies
AGAGAAGTCTAAGGGATTTTCTTGAGGTCTTTCTTGTTCTCAAGGTGCGTTATGAAGGACTGAAGGTCTGTGATGTTGTCGTGTGCATTGTTTTGAGGTTGTGATGTTGCAATCAGTGAATGTTTTCATCAGTGGATGTTTCCATCAGTGGATGTTGTCATCGGTGGATGTTGTCGTCAGTGATTACATTATGGGAATGATGTTATGAAGCTCGTTAGAGCATGAAAGCTACATGTGACTAGGTTTGAAGGATTGTCTATGGAATGAAGCATACAGGTGAAGTCAAAAGTACTCGATGTATGAATATCTTGGATTGGTGTCTACACATATCTTGTTGAGTTGGTGCTTAAGTGAGGGGATTGGTATCTCCATTGGTGCTTGCAAATATTGCTACAATAGGTTGGTGCCTACAAGTGTTGTTGAGTTGGTGCTCAGTTGAGAAGATTGGTGTCTCTAGTAAGTTGGTGTCTACATCTTGCTAAGTTGGTGCTCAATTAAAGAGATTGGTGTCTCTAATAGGTTGATATCTAGAATATTTGTAACAGTAGGTTGGCGCCTACAGACAATTATAAAAATATGTTTTATGGTTTTCTCTTGATTGGGTTTCCAGTTAAACTCTATGCATTATGAATTGAGATTATATGTGATTATTGTCTCTTAGCTAACGAATGATTGATGAATGGTTAAATAAATTAAAAAGTATATTATATTGATTCATCCCCCCCCCCACCTTCTCATTATAAGCATAAGTTCAACAAAGTCAACAAAAAAAATAACATATCCAAAATCTTATCATTGGAGCGTTCCAGAAGAAATCCACCTTAGATGGATTGATTCCTCTTCAATGCACCAGTATTGTTCAAGTCTTTGATTGTTATATTGCCTCATGTCCTCAACTTTCTAATTGATAACAGTTACAAAAGAAGGCCATTCTATGAGAAGAGTGTCTCATTCTCTATGCTTTGAGGACAAAGCATTTTTAAGGGAGGGAAGACCTGTGATATACCTAAAGTATATTATATTTTTTATCATGTAATAATATGTTATAGGTTTGTTATTATGTAAATAGACATTATAATGTAAATGATAAGTCTATGACAAGTCATGACCTTTACTAAGGACATGACTTATCATTCCCTATGTGTATTTATATACATGTATTGTATCTCATATGATGTCAAGTAAATATGTAAAATGGATAGTAAATAAAATATCATTTATTATGGATAATGGAATTATGGTATGTATTCTTGATGTTATCATGAAGTGGACAACCAAATCCACTTCAATTGGTATCAGATCCAAGATGGGTCTAGACACCACATATTCCACATTTACCAATGTTTCCAATTCTACCTCCGTGTTGGAATTGAGTGAAGGTCTTAAAGAATTTTGTGCAGACCTTGTAAGTCAAGTAACGGTTGCAATAAATGCTTCACTGGATGCCAAAATTGACAAATTGAATGAAGGATTACTTACTTCTCCACTCATGTTGACAGGCAACATCAATGCAAGTCCAATGAAATATAGAGCCTCCATCCAGCAAATAGATGTTACCAGAGATTGAGATGAGGAAAATGATGCACATGATCACTCACTTTCACCTATTTTGGATGACAAGTATGAACTCGAAAATAATTTCTATGCTAATGACTATGACGATTTTAAGGGCCTCTACGCAAATCTTTCAGTCTCCACACACACTAATAACAACAATCGCCCCCTTCCTTTTGCAGTACCTAGTGATGCAATCTAATCGCTTGCTCAACTCATGAATAGGAAGAAGAGAACCAAAAAATCTTAGAGTTCATTAGAAAATCAAAGGCAGATTGGGAAATATATTTGAGAATGGGAGTTAGGCAAGAGCAAGGTCGAGGGTGAGGAAGAGGAAGAGGTGTATATTACTACAAAATAGACATATTTCACAAACAACCTCCTACGGTATATGTTTTCCATCTATGTGGAGAAACAAAAGAATAATACATTTGTAATTGTCCAACCAATGATAACCTTGCATTTGACAATTTTACCAATTTTACCAATTTGAAAATCAAAAAGGAATGATTTTCACGTGAAAAAAAAATATTTTCATCCAACCTGATGAAAAGTGTTCGGGAGAGCCATCCAAGGCATCCCCACATTACAAGTATATAACCAAACCATACCACTTTTTAACTATAATGTCATTGGGGGTTTAGGCTATGAATTACTGAAATATTTGGCTTTGTCGGGTTCTAAAAAACTTGAAGTCATAGATATGGATACAATTTAAGTTTACAACCTTAATCGGTAGTTTATATTCAAGATTCAATATGTAGGGCAACCAAAAGTTGTCGTATCTGCAAGACAATTAATGGAATGAGTTAGTGGGGTGAACATAGTACCTCATTTGTGTCAAATTGAGGATAAATATTTTGAGTTCTATAGGGTTTTTGATATCATTGCACTTGGTCTTGATTCAATCGAGACTCATAGTTATATAATTACAGTGATTTGCAACTTCCTTGAGTATGATTTTGATGATAAGGCACGTGAAGAAAAAATTAACCCTATGGTTGATGGGGGAACTGAAGGATTCAAGGGCCATGTCAAAGTGATCTTATCAGAAAGCACAACATGCTTTGAGTGTATTGTTTGGATTTTCCCACCACAAGTTAAATTTGAACTATGTACTCTTGTTGAGACTCTACGGACAACCATCCATTGCATTGAGTATGCCCATCTAATTCATTTGGATGAGAAATATTGAGAAAAAAAAATTGATGCAGACAACCCAGAGCATATGCAATGGATTTATCCACAGGCATTCAAGGGAGTAAAGTTATAATGTTGAGAATATACCTCTTGGAAAGTTGATCAAGTCAACTATATTAAAGGGTAATGAAGTGTTGAAAATGATTAGCATTGCAATTGAACAACAAAATAGAGACAAAGTTCTCGAATAACTAAGTAGTGACTTCTACAAAGCGGTTCTGCATGATTTTGGCTTCAAATAAATGAGGAGTTTAGATCCAAGCATTAGTCTTTACCCATGCTTCAAAGACAAAGATTTTCATAAAGGGATGACTTGTAATATACCTTATTGTAGATTACAAAGTCCATTAATTATTAATTATATCGTTAATATATTAATTATACCATTAATTTAAAGTCACGCCCATTGTCTAAAGATGTGACTATTTGGACATGACTATATTCATTTGCATGTATCTATAAACATTGTTGTAAACCTAATGATCATCTAATAATAAATTTTAATTAATTAATTATATATATATTGCCTTCTTTCAATTGGTATGAGATCCAGGAATTTGTAAATTTCAACAATAAATTAAAGAGTTGCAACAACAAATTCGTAATATAAAAAAACGGTCATAAAAAATAATTTCAAAATATCAATAAAAAACTATTGTCCAAAGATGAAGAAATTTCTCATTTGAGAAATCATAATAAAAATCTACTTGTAAATATGAAGAAATTGAAGAATAAGAGGAAGGCACAACAAGAAACCCAAACCATGGATAAGGGTAGTAGTATGGACTTGATCGACATGGAAAAACGTAATCTTATTATCATTGAAGTTGTATCAGTGGAGGAGCCTCCAAAAGTCGAAATTGAAGATAAATTCAATAAAAGGGATCGAAACTAGAAATCAGATTAATAATGAAGTATCAGCAATGGAAGTGTTTTCAGGTGGACCTCCATATCCACTTCATAACATTCCACCATTCTATATATCATTAGAAAATGATGATCTTAAATTGCATAATTGTTTGGTTGATAATGGAGCCACCAACAATATCAAGCCTATGTATGTAATGGAAGCCATTGGAATAGAATGCATAAAATGCTATGAGACAGGTGAAAGTATTTATGCAATATATTCAATAAAATTTCCGGCTTATGGTGAAATCAAGGATTTTTTTGCTTCGATAAGCATTGTACCCCATATCACAATGATGTTTACCATCGTAGTGGTATACTTTCCTTGTGCATATGTCTTTTTTATTGGTCGAGATCGGTGTTCAATGATTGGGGGATATATTATGAATGATGGAAGTTGCATGATGCTCCTAAATAAATATGGAATGATGATCAGAGTACCTCATGAACAAAGAAATCTCATCTCCTTTGAGAAAAAGGATATCGAAACATTCCAAAACTATATTGATGTTGGAATTGGGAATTATGTTGTTTTTAATACAGATCAAATGAATCTCTCCAAACAAAATGAAGAAAATTTTTTTCATGGTTTTTGGAGAATGTCATTTGATGGTGCATGTTCTAAATCTTCTATTAGAGTCGGCATAGTTTTTAAAAATCCTCAATCACACTATTATCCACATGCAGTTAGACTTGAGTTTCCATGTGCTCATAACGAAGCATAGTATGAAGCATTAATTCAAGGATTGACTCTGGCACTTCAAATGAAATTCAAAGACTTGGTAGTGACTAGAGATTCAGAACTAATTATCAATCATATGAAAAAAAGATACAAAATCAAAAAAGAAAAATTAAAGCATTAATCCTTTCATTGATTAGGGGAAATTATGAATTATTGATTCTCAGTCCTATCAATTTAATCCTATAAGAAAGAAGAGTATGGGAAATTTTTGATTCATATAATCCTATCAATTTAACTTTTGTTCCCCGAGAAAAGAATCAGAAACCAAATTCATTAGCACTAGCAACCTCTCTTTTTAATGATAATGATTCTCAAAATCCCAAAACGTTTCATGTAAGGAAATTTTTTCGTCCATTTTTCCCAGATAATCAAGAGTACTAGAAAGTATTTGAGAATGATGAACATGTCTCCAATTTTTTAGAAGAATCATTACCGGTTGATCCAAATAAAGAAGAAGATGAAAGTCAGAATGGTCAAAAACAAGAAAGTCGTGAAAGTAAAGTTAACTTGTTTCAAAAAAGTTATATCAGTCTGGAATCTCTTTTTATAAGAGATCATCAAATAAAGAATTAGAATGTGACAGAAGAATCATCTCTCAGAAAATTCCAAGAAACTCGAAAGATAAATATAGGGACATCTGATGAAGCAAAGTATTTAAATTTGGGGACTATTTATACTGATCAAGAGGTCAGGAAATACACCCTCCAATTTCAAGAGTTTAAAGATGTATTTTCCTAGACCTATGATGACTTGAAGAAACATGATAAGTTTATCTTTTAGCATACCATTCCTCTTAGAGAAGGTGCCAACCATTTAAACAGACATTAAGGCTAATCAATCCAAAATTGAAGTCTTTGGTTAAGATAGAATTAGAGAAGTTAAAAAATTGGGTATAATTTTTTCAATCTGGCATTCAGAATGGCTATCAAATTTAGTGGTAGTCTCGAAAAAGAATGGTGAGATCAAGCTTTGTGTAGATTTTTGAGATCTAAACAAAGCAAGTGTCAAAGATAATTATCCTCTCCCTAATATGGGAGCTTTGCTTCAACAAGTTACTGGTTCTGCATTAATGTCAATGTTGGATGGATTTTATGTATACAACCAAGTACATGTTGTTGAGGAAGACATGCCAAAGACAACATTTGTCACACCATGGGGAACATATTCTTATGTTTGTATCATATTTGGGATAAAAAAAATGCTTGCGCAACTTTTCAAACAACCATGGATCATGGCTTTAATGACTTAATTGGGAAGTTTATGGTAGATTATCAGGATGAATTAATAGTTCATTCAGAACTAAGAGAGTGACACTTCAAACATCTCAGAAAATTCTTTGAATGTTGCAGAATGTATGGTATATCTTTGAATAAAAAGAAGTGTTTATTTGCAATATCATAAGGAAATCTCCTTGGTCATATTGTGAATAAAGAAGGTGTATACATTGATCCTGAAAGAATTAAGGCAATAAATGCTTTAAATCCTCCTACATCTGGAAAAGGAGTGTGATATTATTTGGAAAGATAAAAAAAATTGCGAAGATGTGTTTCCGACTATGCTAAAATCATAAAGCCGATCAAAAAATTGTTGAAGAAGAATCAGAAGTTTGAATGAACTCCAAAAATTCAAAAGGATTTCACTAACATTAAACATGAAATTACAACTGTTATGGTCCTTGTTAGCCTAAAATTCAACAAGGATTTCATATTGTATTTGTTTGCTTCAAAAGAAATCATTTCTTCTACACTCACTCAAAAAAATCTTAAGTGGGAAGAACTTCCAATTTCCTTTATGAGAAAAACTCTTCATGATTATGAATTGAAATATTCATCAATAGAAAAACAAGCTTATTCTATGATTAAGGCAATTGTTCATTTCAGAAATTATATTCTATCTTCCCATGTAATAGCTTATGTTCCACATTCCCCTATTAAAGTATTTCTCAATCAACAATTTAGAGATGGAAGATGGGATAATTGGTTGGCCAAACTCCAAGAATATGATATCAAAAATAAACCCCTCAAGGTTGTAAAAGAGCAAGTATTAGGCAAGTTAATTATTGGTATCGAAGTTGTTAATTCCCCTCACATTATCATGCAAGATTCATCTTTGGAAAAATTTGAATGGTATAACTATATTATCTTATACTTCAAGACTGGACAATTTCCTATTGAAATGTCTTCTAAAAAAATAAGATATTTGAAAATGAATACCAATAAATGTCTATTGGTCTCTGGAATCATTCTTCGAAGAAACCTTGATGGAGTCATGCTTAGATGTTTAGACCATTTGAAATCCCAACAAACATTGGAAGAATTTCACAGAGGAATGTGTGGAGGCCACTTTACCCCAGCGGTGACAACATGTAGAAATATCATAGCATGTTATTATAGGTCAACTATGTTCAAAGATGCTTATTCGATGACCACAAAATGCATTCCATGTCAAAAAAATTCTGAGAATATGAAGAGAGCACCAATTCCCTTAAGACCCATGTCAGGAGAAGAACCATTCACACAATGGGGTTTGGATGTCATAGATCCAGTAAATCCAAAATCTAGTAAAGGAAATTCATATATTCTCACCACTACTTATTATTTCACAAAATGATAGGAAGCAATAGCTTTGAAAACTATTTATATAGAACAATTGATCATCTTTTTGAAAGATAATATACTTGCTAGGTTTCGTGTTCCTGAAAAAATTATTACAGAAAATGGCTCAAATTTAATTGGGTTCAATTTCACGGAATTCTATAGAGAATATAGTATTATGATGGGGAAATCATATAACTATTATTCACAAGGAAATGATATGGCAGAATCAACCAATAAGACTTTGATCCAAGTCCTTAAGAATATAGTTTTTAAAACTCAAATAAATTGGCACAAAAAAATGGTGGATGCTCTATGGGCAAGTAGACTTACTCCAATTAAAAGTAATAAATAATCACCTTATACATTGGTGTATGGAAAGGAATCTAGAATGACTATACATTTAGAATTGAACACACTAGCCATGGTAACATGAACAAAAGACACTAAAGCATATTCTCCTCTTCAAGCTCGATACAATCAAATAATGCAATTATAAGAGCAAAGAAAATAAGCTTTTACATATATAAGGAGAAGACAGGAAGTGATTAAGAAACATTTAGATCAAATCACTACCTTTAAATACTTTCAAAAACACCAACTAGTATTACTTTGGAACAAAGCAAAAGAAAAATCATCCTTTCATACTAAAATTGAAGCTTTGTGGATAGGACCATATCAAATTGAAAATATTTTGGGTTTCAACTCTTGTTTGTTGAAAAATGTATATGTAATAGTAAAAGCATTTCCTGTGAATGGGAAATACCTCAAGCACTTCTTCCTCTAGTTTCAAAAGTTTTCGGTATTGTTCATAAACCTTTGTTTTTCTTATTTCCCCTTGTACTTATCTTTCACCCTATTTTTCTTTTTCTTTTGACTCCATTACCCAATGGACCATGCCTTCTAGATTCTCAGCAACCCACAAGGGGTTACTATCCCACAGTTAGATCTAGTTGTTGATCACTTTTATTTCATCAAAGGTCGAGTCTCTTTACATCTCTTTCCTTTTTGTATATCCTATACTTAACCAATTTTTTGTTTCTTTATTTTTGTGCATTAACCTTTCCTATAATCACCATAATACCGCAACCCTGAAAGTCTCAAAGCATCACACTTAAACATTTTTCTATTTTTATTTTTCCATACTTAGTCTTCTTTTATTTGAATCATATTGTGAGGGTGAATAATGTTCCAAAAATACCCCAACCCCACAACCCTTCATTCTGCTCACTCCAAAAATAATCCATAACATGTATTTCGTTCTTTCTTTTACTAAGTATAATTTCAATTTGTGGATGTGGGACTCCCCTACATCCACACTTCCATATCCCACAATCTCGCAATTTTGCAATCATCATTTCACACTTCACGTCACTTATTTTGCACCTTCATACTCAAACATTTATCATACATCCCATCCCATAATCCCATTCCCCGAGAACATTTATTATTGTACTAATAGATCGACTAGCCCATGAGGTGAATTAAAACCATTTTAATGACATAAATCCTGTAATTTATCCGCCTTAAATGTAAATCAAATCATTCGACTAAAACTCAAAGCCATAGTGTATAATATTAAATAAAGTATGTGGAGGAATTTACTAATCAAAATCCTCTCTATAAATTCTTATTACGACAGACCGCCACCTTTTTCATTATAATCAGGATTTGCCAAATATGCCCAATAAAAGAAAAGAGCTATATTGTGGCGACATTGTGAATACATTAGGGCATGAAGGCCATTCCACCTTTTTCATTATAATCAGGATTTGCCAAATATGCCCAATAAAAGAAAAGAGCTATATTGTGGCGACATTGTGAATACATTAGGGCATGAAGGCCATTCTTTTCAATGGTTTGAGGCATTTGAGTAGTATATAGAGCCCCATCTCAAAGAAAAGAATTCAAACAAGGTATGGACTTCTAGAATATCATTGGCAAGTTGTATGCCTAAAGTATCAGACTTCAAGGAGCTTGTTCTTTGGTGTGTTGATAACTTCAACAACAAAAATAGGATTATTCAATTGCAGGGGAAGACTCCTATTTCTCTGGCGCTCATAGTATTTAGAAGGATTATCAATCTCCTTGAGCCTACCACAATATTTAAAAGTTTAGAAGAAAAATCCTTTCTAAAGGCCAACCATAGAGGGACGAAAATTTTGGACAATTTCCTTTTGAAGTCGTCAAAATACTCTAAAAATTCCACCCATATGGTGTTACTGTTGAAATTTGTGTATACTCGCTTAACCATAGACAATGTCACTTCATTGTCACCCAACCATAGGCATTCACAAACCATAGACAATGTCACTTCATTGTCACCCAACCATAGGCATTCACATATTCCACCGTCGAGCACGCTAACCATTACTTAGAATAATTCTAGCAAGCCGACTCCAGAACCAATAAATAAACCCTAGCCACCAAATTGTTGCAGTAGCAGCACAATAACCATACAAATATAGTGTACCTTACACCAAGAGAAGAATACAAGAGAAATACCAGAAAGACTGATAATACTCCATGACATTTGTTGCACTACTCTCTCCAGATGTGTGCCTTCTTTTGTTGTAGTTGTAGCTCCTTAGATTTTCACACTAGTTGTTGTTGAAATTGCTCTTAATACTTGAGCCCTTCTTGATGAGTGAGTGAGAGTGAAAATGAGCTAAGGTGCCACCTTATTTATATTTATTCTACCAGTGAACTTTTCCCACAGGGTCAACCTGTATTTTCTGGCAAATACAATTTACTTAGACTTTTCTGGCAAGGTCGACTTCTCTTTCTGGGTTTGCACACATCTGTTTAGTGGTTCACTTGCTTCCAAAATATTCTCTGCATCTAAGAAAGGTCATCTAGGAGGGAAATATCCTCCCACAGCTACCAAAACATCAACACTCCCTCTTAGATAGGGAGGCATCTCTCACGATGTCTTCATCTAGTAGTCTACTGACTACTATGCAATCATCTAGTAGCACACAGCTACCACAATGCCATCGGTAGCTTGAATCGTCTATCACAGTCTTTGCAATCAAGTAGCACTCATCTACTTCGAATGTGAACTGGTAGTCTCTATGGAAATCATCTAGTAGTGCACAGCTACTACAATTCCATCTAGTAGAACATGACTATGTCGATCTATAGTAGTACATAACTACTATCCAGTGGTGCACAACCACTTCAAGTAGCACACAACTACTATCCAGAGACACAATGTCTCTCTCTTGCAATCAAACCACCATGCAATACAATAGTCTCTATGTTTATTCTACAATCAGCTAGTGGCACACAACTACTACAATATGCCCTCAGCCATAATCATAGTTTACCATCTCCATGACTATGCAACAATAAGCTAGTAGCACACAACTACTACAATATGCCCTCACCCATAGTTAGGATCTACCACCTCCATGACTATGCAGCAATTAGCTAGTAGCACACAGCTACTAGAATATGCCCTCAACCATAGTCGGGATCTGTATGACTATGCAGCAATCATCTAGTAGCACACAGCTACTACAATATGCCCTCATCCATAGTCATGCCTATGATCATGCAGCAATCAACTAGTAGCACGCAGTTACTACAATATGCCATCAGCCATAATCATAGTCGATGTCTCTATAACTATGCAACAATCAGCTAGTAGCACACAACTACTACAATATGTCATCAACCATAGTTATAGTCTCATCCAATAGCACGAAGCTACTCCCATAGTCCTCATGAATATGCGTGTGATGTTTCTTCTCTCATCAGTTCCAACAGTGCATTACCTCCTCATTCACAATATTGATCTAGGAAACCCTTGGCTAGAGGGGTTAGCTGGCATGAGAAGAAACAACACACCTCTCTCTCAATGAGAGTTGACATTTTTTACCTTGAGTCTTTTCGCTCCTAGTCAAATTAGTATGACTAATACAAGAAAGACTATGCTTGGGCCATTCACCACTAGCCAAATCAGCATGGCTAATCCTTTGAGTGAATGTATCATTCTCCCTTGGTCAAATCAACATAACCAATCTAGGAGAATGTATGTCCGATGCTACTCATCTGTGGATGTGTACTGGAGATTCATAGCTCCCTTCTGCATCATGTCTCGGTTAAAGTCCTGCAAGAAACTTTCGATGCCATGTTTCTTCACGCCTTGCAATATTGATCGTTATATACTCTACCTCTATTGTACTGAGTTCCATTGATGTATGTGCCATGCTCAACCATGAGATCACATGGATTCCAAACTAAAGCAGCATCCGGAAGTACTCTTCCGATCCACTACACTCCCTGCCCAGTTAGAGTCTATATAATCCTACAGCTTCACATATCCATCTGAGGCATATCTCAATCCATATCCACTCGTACCACGTAGGCATATCAACAAATGTTTTGTTGTCAACTAATATACATCTCTCATCATCAAGGTAAAAAGGTCCACATCCCAATCCTTCTGACTAGCTTCCTTCATTAAAATAAGGGAATCCTCCCAGGAGGTCTCATATCTCCTCAAAGTCTCTTAAGATTTTGATCTAGACTCATGTCTGTCAGTCCTGGAGAATGTATATCGAAGCTAATCCTGTAGTCCTCATGACTATGTGTGTGATGTTTCTTCTCTCATCATGTCCAATAGTTCATTACCCCCACAGTTGCAATACTGATCCAGAGAACCCTTGGCCAGAGGGCTTAGCTTGCATGAGAAGAAACAACACACCTCCCTCTCAATGAGAGTTTACATTCTGCACCTCGATTATTTCCTCTCCTAGTCAAATAAGTGTGACTAATACAAGAAATATTGTGCCTGGTCCATTCACCACTAGCCAAATCAACATGGCTAATCATGTGAGCGAATGTATCATTCTCCCTTGGTCAACTCAACATGACCTACTGGGATAATGTATGCCCAATGCTAGTCATATGTGGATGTGTATTGGAGATTCATAGCTCCCTTCTGCATCGTGTCTCAGTTGAAATCATGCAAGAAACTTTCAAAGCCATGTTGCTTCACGACTTACAATACTGGTCGTTATATAGTCTGCCTCTGATGTACTGACTAACATTGATGTTTTCTCCCTACTTAACCATGAGATCACATGGATTCCAAACTGAAGTAGCATCTAGAAGTACTCTTCTGATCCACTACACTCCCTGCCCATTCAGAGCCTGTATAATCATGCAGCTTCACATCTCCATCTGAGGCATATCTCAATCCATATCCGCTCGTACCACGTAGGCATCTCAACAATTTTTTTGTTTTCACCTAATGTACATCTCTCATAATCAAGTTTAAAAGGTCCACATCCCAGTCCTTCTGACTGGCTTCCTTCACTAAAACAAGGGAATCCTCCCAGAAGGTCTCATATCTCCTCAAATTCTCTGAATATTTTGATCTAGACCCTTGTCTGTCAGTCCTGGAGAACGTCTCTCTCATTTGAATCTGATTCTAAATCTAAAGAGGAATACTTTATGAATGAAAGTCTCTAATCAATCGACTCTCTCTAAGATCAGGCTCACTCAGAGTCTGCATGCTCCCTCTAAAGCTTATATAGTATTTGAATTCATATGTTCCCTATGCATGTGTTGACCTCCTCTTCTTCTTCATTACATGAATGTGCACAACTCTATGTCTGGATGGTCTACTTCATGGTGCCTCCTGCAAAATTCATCATAGCTCCCTCTCATAGCTATTACCTGTGACCTTCCCGAAATAAGAAACAAAAACAACAACATCTCCATGGTAGCCTCCATGGAATTTACAAGATAAACTGCCTAGAACAAGGTCAACAACAAAGAGCATCTCCTAGAGGAAATCAATTTATCTTGTAAACAAGTGCATTCTTAATATGAGCATTCACCTAATGGTAGTTGTCCCAACAATAATCAAGTGTTACTAAGTTAACATTAACAATGGAAATAAAGATTGCTACTATGGTTACAACACATACTTAAACTGCATCAATATAAGGAATATCAAACCTGATATGGAAACTTGGAGTGTGTTATTCCTCTGAATATGTTGGATCTGAGATCCCTCTAGATCTACAATTGTTGCTTGGACAAAATATCCCTTCTCCTAAAAACATCCTCAAGATAGTGATACAATTTAAACATATACAAGTACATACCTCTAAAAAACAGCAGCAAGCAGTGACACCATTTGGAAACAACAACAACCAACGACGAACCCTAAAACTTCAAAGTGATCCAAATTGAAATCTAAAGGTAGATGGATATGCACTAGGACAACCAAAAATTAGTCCCAATACTTCACAAAAACTTTCACTGCAACTGGTATTGCAACTGGTATTGGAACTGCCATTGGTGCTACAACTGGCACTACAACTGGCATGAAGGAACCGGCACGAAGAAACTGGCATGAAGGAACTGGCACGAAGTAACTGGCATGAAGGAACTGGCATGAAGGAACTGGCACAAAGGAACTGGCACTACAACTACAACTAAGGATGTTCCTTCCAGTGGTTATATTGTTACTAAGGAAACTACCTCTGATACCATGTTGAAATTTTAGTGTGCTTGTTTAATCATAGCCAATGTCACTTCATTGTCACCCAACCATAGGAATTCACATATGCCACCCCCAAGCACACTAACCTTTCTTAGAATAATTCTGGAAAGCCTACTCCAAAACCAACAGATAAACCCTAGCCATAGAAATACTGCAACAACAACACAATAACCATATAAATATAGCATACCTTACACCAAGAGAAGCATACAAGAGAAATACCAGAAAGACTGAGAATACTCCACGACAGCTGAAGCATACAAGAGAAATACCAGAAAGACTGAGAATACTCCACGACAGCTGGTGCACTACTATCTCCAGGCTTGTACCTTCTTCTGTTGTAGTTGCAGCTCCTTAGATTTGTGCACTAGTTGTTGTTGCAACTACTCCTAAGACTTGCTCCTTCTTTATGAGTGAGTGAGAGTGCAAATGAGATAAGGTGACACCTTATTTATACTTATTCTGCCAGTGAACTTTTCCCATAGGGATGACCTGTCTTTTCTAGCAAATATAATTTAATTAGACTTTTCTGGCAGGGTCGACTTCTCTTTCTGGGTTTCCACACATCTATTTAGTGGTTCACTTGCTTCTGGAATATTCTTTGCATCTAAGAAAGGTCATCTA
>CBVK0100072956.1:0-11298 GCA_900067695.1 Picea abies
TAATTTACCAATTTAAAGAGAAGAAAAGTGCAGATGAAAATAAGTACACAGGGAATACATACAAGGAAGAGTACAATTTTCATATCACCACCATTAGAATGCTTTTCATAAGGAATTCAGGACTTCTACATTTGTATTTATTTAGATTTATAAAATTACACTGAGGATCAAAATGTCTATACTTCTACCCGCGCCCCCCTTTTTACATAAAAATAGTCCATATATATATATATATATATATATATATAACTAAAGCTACACTTAGCTGCTAGAAGTCGAACTACTATATCCTAGAGTTATGGATTTGGTTGTTTTCAAAGAGAACAACAACTTGTAAAATATACCAAAAATAGGAAACTAGATTTTCCAATCATATCCTAAACAAAATTTCATTTACAAGCATAAATGATTGAGAAAATTTCAACTATATGGTTGTGATGAGTCATCATGTGTACTGTTAGACAACATTATCACCTTTGCGCAGTAAATTTTGGTTTATGTTGCGTAAATGTTAGTTGTGGTATTTGCGCAGGGATTTCACACAGTTGATCTTCATGCCAAGGTTTCTCACGTGAATCTAGTTGGTAGCAAAGGATGGGATCATTTATTTTTTCCATCGCTTCTTTATCTAATCTCACTTGTAGTCGTAAGGTACTATTTTCCTTTCTTAATGACAAATCTTGTCTCTTTAAACTCCTCACTTGTCTCAACAAAGCCACGTACCTTTTCAATTTTGATTGAGTATCAGAGATGGTTGCACAAGCATAATCTATAACTAGTCTTCATTTCTTTCAATGTTTCATGATCCTTTCCATATTCGTTTTTCCTCCCTGAGCTTAATGATCTCATCTTGAACTTCTCTTAGGTTCTTTTTTAGCCATTTTATATTCTTTTCTCCTCTTGTTGGTGAGGTAGGATATCTCTGACCTAGTTTTCTCTCTGGTTCTTGTGATTTAGGAATTTTTTCTATTAGCTTCCTCTTCAATTCTATGTTCTTCTGATAGAATTGGGCTATAACATGTTGATCTTTCTTGAGTTGTTGTTTAACCTCCTTGATATCTTCATCTTACTCACCTAGTTCCACTTTCTTTTCATCAATCTCCTCAGCTACAAATTCAACAAACTCTGTCTGAATTGTGGGTATGGTAAACCTCCTGGAAGAGGACCTAGTGCACAACTTACTGGGAGCTTGTGTCTCCTCAGTTTCATCAATGAATCTTATTTTTCTTATTTTCTTTGAGGTTGGTTGACTAGGTGATGAATTCTCAATTTATTTTCCTTTTCCCCTTTCAGCAACACCTCCTCCTTTTACCCCTGAACTATGAAATTTTTATTTCTTAGTATATAAGGGGGTATATCCTTTAGGGTCCAGGGAAATGTTTTCTGAAATCAAGAAGGAATCACAGTCTCTGTTTAACTTTCCAATCTCCTCAACCACCAACATCTTTATCAAGGAAAAATGGAATAGGCTACTCTCTGGTAGGTCATCTTTGGCTTGGACACTATCTACCATTCTTCCCAGGCTTCTACATAGGAAGAAAGGTAATTTTAAAATACTTCTCCCTGTGAAATTCATCAAGAGCCTAATGTGCTATTGATGTACCTTGTCAAATATACCCTCACAAGTAAAGTACTTCCGGATTATCCTTAGAAGTTTCTCAAAAGTTTATAAAAGATATTCAATGGGAATGTTGGCTCCAATATTCTGATTTCTATATTTAGGTTTGAGAAAACCAATATAACATGAAGTATTTAATGGCATACCTTTAAACCATTTTTCTGCCTGCATAGGAATCTCCATCACAGCTGATATGGTTTCCTCTGACACTTGAAAAGTGATCCCTGCAATAGTTGCACTGACACCAGTAAAGTTAAGAGTGAACTGCTTGGTTAGCTACGCATTATACCCTTGAACCTTTTCACAGAATCCTATGCATCCGACTTGTTCAAAGGACACTTTGATCGTCGGGTCTATGATTACTAAATTTAAATTTTGTGGCTTAAACCTCACGACTTTCCCACTTCTTGCATTCTTTCTTTTTCATTGAGTAGTTTTCACGATGCTAATATATGTCAACTATAGGTGCACATCAATAGATTGTAATAGCCTCTCCCCAGTGAAAAAGGGGATTGTAACCTCTGACAACAAACGAGAGCAATAACCTCTGTTCAATGAATGATAATAGTGACTTTTTCATAGTGCGTAGGAAAAGGAATCAACATGAAACTCTGCACAGTAGACAAATCAGCGGCAGGAAACTTAGCACAATGGAAAACTCAGCACAACAGTAAACGACAACGGAGAACTTTGGTGCAGCAGAAAAATCAGTGTAGTAATAAACAACAATGAAAACTTGGCACAACGACAAACAAAAATGGAAAAAATGGTTTATGAGTAGGTAATAAGACTTTATCTCAAAAGAAATAAGGTTAATTGTGTGAAAAACAAAATCATTCTAGAAGCTAATTTTCAATGGGATCCAAGAAAAATATCTTAAACAATGATTGAAAGGAATGGAGGATACACAACAAGAACATAGTAGCATATTTACGTAGTGAATGTCAGCACACAATTTTTATGTAGAAGAGGGTTTTAGAGCTTATTAGAAAGGCTATCGATGATTCACAAGTCTTGAAGGTGATGGATAAAAATGAAATATGGCCAATATTTCTTCTTGAAAGAACAAGGAATCAAATTATGAAAAGGGACGAAATATCCACAGCGACAAGATGTTTTAAGGCAAGTTAAAGATTTGTGCAATGAACTTGCGCAATGGGTACACCTTTGAAGTTTGTAATGGTACAAATGATATGGAGTGCCATGATTGTTCCCTTTTCTAACCTCATGATTAGGTAATGATGAACCATAATATATTTTGACATGAAATTCATCCTAACCACCTGATTTGACCTTGGTACATAAATTCCCACTTTTCAACATGACTCAAGACTTACCAAAGTAGACCTTTACAACTTAAACATGACGAACCTTACACTCATGAATTTATTTCCTTTGCGGTAGTGTTTTATGAAAAAGAAAATACACCCTTTAAACCAACTTATGGCTAAACCCCTTACTAACATTTCAAGCCATTCTTTATTTTTCCATTGACCTCATAAAATTTGACAAACTAACTATGAATCATCTAGGAATGTTTTGATTTTTCCCAAGATCATGGCATGACTCTGATTTTTTTTTTGGAAAAACCTATAACTCTGGCTACAAAAATTATGGTGCTAAAAGATGGCTCCAATGGGGATGTTATCCTCCCAGTGAAGTAGCAAAGAGAAGTAGAACAAGTGTCGAACCATTGGGCTTTATTTTCCTTAAAGACTCTAAACTGACAAATAAAATTATTTACAAGACTCTCTTGACACAACCAGGGATGATTTTGAGGATGGAAATTTATTTTAAAATGTAGAAACCTTGGTGAATGTTACTAATCCATCATATGCCAACTATAAATGATTGGCGATATTTTTTTTTAAATATTCAAATTTCTAAGGATTTTATATATCTTTTATAAAATTTCGGCGATTTTTAAGGTAAAATAATTTTATCCTATAGAATTTGTGCGAATCATTTTTAAAATAGTGAATCTCGTTTTTGGAAAAACCATGGAAAATTAGCCCAAGAGTGAAATTTAGCCCCTAAAATCATCCCTGGACACAACTTTGACTAAACTTAGCATAAAATTTGGGCCTTCACTTCGGGCTTCAATTTCTTGCTAATTATTGAGTTGAAATTATTCATCTGAAAATAAAATGGTTACTTACAATGAAATGGAGAGATTGGAAATTTTTTAAACGAGATAGTGTTTGAGAAACCTGCCATTCATAGGTCCTCCACCAATGAGATCTCCATTAAGCTCCCACAATAACTTGGCATTGTTCCCATGGTATGCAACAATCATGAATGCTCCCAACCAAAGATGATCAAACTTCCCATGTTTCCCTCTATCTTCATTCCTTGCATCCCACTTCAGTACCAACTCATCCACCTTGAAATCATCTTCCTTAGTATGCTTGTCAAAGGCTCTTTTCATTTTATATTGGTGTAGTTGTGAGTTTTTGAAGAGATGTTATCTCAATTTCTGCATATGGATTAATTGGTCTATCCTCCTTAGAGCATCATTTGGTTTAGCTTCATGTTCTTGCAGCAGTCTCATCACTGGAAGTCCTAACTAGGTAGGAAAAATGGCCTATGTACCATATACAATTTGAAAAGGTGATGTAGAAATAGACCTTTTAGTGGTGATCCTATCAACCCATAACACATATATAATTTTTATGTGTCAAACTTTCTTATTTTGCTACAGAAGATTCTTAATAATTATGGTCAAGCCTTTGTTGGATGACTCAACCAACCCATTACCCTGTGGGTAATAAGTTGTCGAATTACCAAGATTTATATTATAGTCACTGAAAAAATTATCCATTCTCTTGGACTTGAATTCTTCTACATTGTCAGTAATGATCTTGATTGGACAACCAAATATAGATAAAATATTTCTTTCTAAAAATTGAATGATAAAAGTATCAGTATCTTGCCTTGTGGGGACTGCTTCAATCCATTTGGTGAAGTAGTCTATGGTTGTCAGTATACACCTATGATGAGTTGAGGATGGAAGATGAATTTCTCTTATAAAATCAAAGCCCCATTGTATGAATGGTGCTTCAATAGATATAGGCTTTAAAGGTAAATGATGTATCTTTCTTTTTCCATCAAAAATATAACATTCATGGTAGCTGGAAACTTCCTTGTATACATAAAAAAAAATACTAGGCCAATAGAACCCTGCCCTTAGTATTTTGTGCGTAGTGGTATTCCAATAATGGTGCCCCCCACAATCACCTTTTTGAATCTCTTTGATATATTTTTTCACTTCTTCCTCTAGCAAACAATTTAGCAAGATCCCACCTAAATCTTTCCAATATAGAGAATGGTCTAGAATGAAAAACTTTGCTTCTTTCAACTTCAAAAATCTAGCTTTGGTTTTTCTTAACTCAGGAGGAGCTTGTATATTTCTTATTAAATAAATAATATCAGCATACCAAGGAGAATCAATGAATTTTTGGGATACATGTGGGACTTTTTCTTCTTCTGAATTTATTGATCGATCAACAATGAAATTAATTTCCAAGACATCACAATTGGATTGCGCCATAAACTGTGCAAGCCCCTGACCTTTAATTGGCTTGGTGGGTTTGATATCAAGGTCATATTCCAACATAAAATCTATCCATTTTCCCCTTCTCCCTTCAGGATCAGGTTGATTTAAAATATCTTTTACAAAATTGCTAGGCACATAAGCAATGACATGGGAGTGCACGATGTAGGTTCCAAATTCCTTAAGGGTCTTCACCAAGGCATATGCCTCATTTTTCATGATTTCATACCTTATTGGGGAGTCTCTCAATTTCCTTCTATAATAGTCTATGGGCGTTTCAAAGTTCTGTTCATCTTTTTGCAACAAAAAACCAACAATGGTGTGTTCTGAAGAAAAGGAAAACGAGATAAAATCTTTTGCGAAATTCGAGTTGGCCAACACTGGAGCTTTGGTCAGTGCCACTTTAATATATTCAAAATAATTCCTAGCTTCAAGAGTCCATTTTATTTCATTTCTTTTCCTGAGCATATTGGTGATGTACTTTATTATTTCAGCCAAGTTAGGAATAAACCTTCTCAAAAAAATTACTTTTCCTAGGAAATACTATACCTCCTTCTTGCTCCTAGGTGTGAAAATATTCATAATTGCTTCCACTCTATTGGGGTCTATATTTATCCCTTCCTTTGAAATGATGTGTCCAAATAATTTTCCTTCTTGCATTCCAAAATTTAACTTTTTTGGATTCAATGAGATGCCAGAATTTCTACATTTATGAAAAACCCTTCTTAGATATTTGAGATGTTGATCATCAAAATATGAAAATGTAGTGATATCATCTAAGTAAATAAAAATAAAATTTTATTTTTCATAGACAAAGGCTATGTCCATGGCCCTTTGGAAATTTTCCCCTACATTCATAATCCCAAAAGGCATTTTTGCATACATGAAGGTGCCCCAAGGTGTTGTAAAAGTTGTCTTCTCTTGGTCATTAAGATGTACCGTGATTTGGTTGTATCCATAGAAATCATCAAACATTGATATCTTCTGAGATCCAACCACCTTCTGTAGGATGTAATCCATCTTAGGAAGTGGATAATTGTCTTTGAGAGACACCATGTTTAGATTATGAAAGTATACACACAATAATTTTGGCATCAAAAAACTTCCTTACCTCCTTTTCAATCAATGGAAACAACAGAGGGTTTATTCTTCTCAACTTTTTCTTGAAGGGTTTATGATCGTTCTTGATCAGAATTACATGTTTAATTACCTTAGTATCATAAGCCTTTAAATATTCATAACTCCATGCAAAGACATCATGGAAATCCTTCATTAGGCTGATATACCTCTATTTAATATATGGAATGAGTGTTTTGGACAGTTTGATGATATTGGTATCCTTCTGAGTCCCAATGTTGCAATCTTCTATGTTCTCATCATTTGCATTCATTTTATGATTTATGGCCACATCATTGTTGTCAAAACATTTTTCCAATGGAACCAAGCCTTTGGGAATAATGTTATTTTTGAGTTGCACTATATCTCTCCCAACAATTTGATTTTGAAAAAAATCATCATTGTTGAACACAATTGCATCTTCATTCTCTTCACAACAACACTCATCATCAATATTCAAATTAGCTAATTCATCGCTCATCTGAAGGAATATTTCTACCTATTTTCCATCTTCAAATATTTTCCAATATTTAATGTTATCAGGTAATGTTGGCCTATGCTTGAGTTCAATTTCATATTTTTTGTTAGGAAAAATTGGAATTTTGAAAACCGAGGATGAAGTAGCTAAAGTATCTACAATTTGATTTGCCCCCCTAGGAATCACTGATAAATTGTATTCTGAAAAATCTTCAACAATATCAAGTACTAAATTCCTATATGACCTCAATCTAGGATGCTTGGACTAATATATACCCTTTACCTGATTAATAACAAGATCAGAATCTCCATGTACAACTATCCTCCTAGCACCCAATTATTTTAAAGTCTTCAATCCAAAAATCAATGCCTTATATTCAACCATGTTATTGGTGCAATCAAAAGAAAGTTTGTAAGAATAGAGTTTTGTACCTATATTGGGATGGTTAATCAACACACCAACTCCTACTCCTTCTCTGCTAGTAGCTCCATCAAATCTCATATTCCACATCTCATCCTCTGCATTGTTTTGTTGATTTTTAATTTCCTCTATTTGATGATTAGATTTGTATTTGATGGCCATGACAGTCATTGGCTCCTCCTCTTCAAAACTGAAGTCATTATAGAAAATAGAGGAACCAACCTCAGTATCTATAGAGTAAATGGGATGGTTGATTGGTTGAGTTTTTCTACTCACCATGTACTTGACCAATAGTTCTTTGTACAACCTCCTTTCTTGGCCAAAAATAAGGATAATAGCATATGACATATCCATTTGCAAAGTCCCTTTAAAATTTGCATCCCAAAATATAGATACCATCATGTAAAATTTAGGAGGGATGTCAGCAACCACCACATCCATGTTCATATTTTTTGATGGAATTTGAGACAACGATACAACTAGATCTTTGATTAAACCCAAGCATTTCACCTTCCTTGAATCAAAAGAGAAAATATCCTTGTAAGGTCTTGTAATATCTAGGCCCAACTTATCCATGACCACCTTGGGAATTATATTATGTGATGCTCCTGAATCTAACATGTCATTATGTAAGGTCATGTCATGAATTTTAAGACTAACATTGAAAGGGGGGACATCATTAACTTTTCCACTGTCCTCCACACATGGGCCAAACAAGATAGTAGGGTGATCATCTTATACATTCAAGGTGTCAAGGGCTTCTTCCATTTTGAGAATTTTAATTATCTAATTTTTATATTCACCATTCTTAATCAATTCATTGATTGAAACATAAATTTTGATTTTATCCATTTCACTTTCAAAATTAAAAGGAGATGGGGCTTTTTCTACCTCTTTGATGACTGCTTCCTTTGTTGCCTCATGTATTTTATTTGGGGGTTCTTCTTTGGATTTTACTTTCTCTATTGCATCCTTTGTTGAATTATTTTTCTTAGGTTGGCTTGAAGAAGGTGTATTTATCTGAAGTTCCCTTGTAGGATTTTCCTTTAGAGGATTTGCAGACACCTTTTTACTTCTGAGGTTATATTGCTTCTGAAGCTACATAATAGAATTTTGATATCCCTTCTTAAACTCTTTTGTTTCCAATGACAAGATATCATCATTATCCTGCATAAACTTATCATTTGCATCCATAAATTGATGATGTTCTTCTTTAGTTAAGAACACATTTGTTTATGTATCATCACAACAATGCATATTGTCTTCAACTGTTTGATCAAAATATTCATTTACATAGTTGTTGGAAAGGAGGTTTTATTTGTTGATCACCTTGATTTCTCTGGTCTCTTTTCCTGATCTGTGGAACTGGAGCTCTTCTAAAATTTAGATTTCTGGACTAAAAATCAGTTTGATCCTTGGTGGCAGGCTTATTCTCCAAGGACAATCTTTCCATGAATATTTCCATAGTTTTCATCATCAAATCAAATTTCTCATCTAATGATTGAGAAGTTGAGTGTTGTGATTCTCCTTGGACCTTCTTCACATCTCTGTCAAGATTAGTTTGATCTTCACTGATGCCAATAGATTTACCTCTACTTCAATTGAATCACTCATCATATCATATAATGTATTAGATCTCCTTTATCTTAACAGCAAGGCAAAGTCGATGTCAAAAGAATCAGCATCTTGAAGTTGGGAAGCTCCAGGAGGAGGTTTTACTTCAGTAGGAATTGAATTATAAACTTTCATAAATCTAGTTGAAAACTCTTGTACTATTTCATTTGGTGATATTTTTATGTTATTTTACTTAGTTAGCAACTGAAGAGGATTATTTTTATCACCCCATCTTGCAAGAAAAAGTGTTTCAAAAGCTTCAAAATCAGGGATACTCGCTACAGGAAGAGCTTTAAACCATTTTCTGACTTCTCCTGAAAGACTTTGTGCGAACAGCCTAAGTTTTGCATCCTCATGATCTACCTCCTCTAGGTCAACAAAACCATTGAACCAATCTAAGTGTCTTTGGGTTGATACATTTTGTTCAGCATCGAATGATCTTATTGTCTAATTATAATTTTGGGGAAAATCATGCAATTGAGCAGGAAAGACAAGAGGAGAAAATATGGTTGTCATGGCTCTAGGAGGATTTTAAGCTATCTAAACAGTCTGAGTAGGGACAGTCTTAATAGGAATAGTCTGAATAGGGACAATGGGAATCAAATACTGGAATTTTTTCTCATCAAAGATAATTTCATTCAACTTAGATTATGATCTAGATCTGAACAAGGTTTGTTCAAATTTTAAATCAAAGTCAAGGTCATCGATTCTTTTTAAGACGTCTTTGGGTAAAGATAGATTTTTGTAGAGGAAAGAAAATGATTTGACTGTATTTTCTTTTATTTTGTGCAAGAGTTTCTCAGGATATGACACAGATGCTATAGGTTTTGGATCAGGTTTCCTTCTAGTGTAAATTATTAAGAGCTAGGATTTCTTATTTTCTCAAAAAACAAAAAATATGCTACTAATATTATTAAATGAAGTCACCAGGGTAAGAATAGTTTATCCAAAAAGGTGTATGATTCACAATTACCCTCAGGAATCAAATCTACAACATTTAGTCATTCTTTCCCAGGGAAAATTTTCAATTTCATCCCCGGCAACGACGCCAAAATGTTAACGTTGAATAAATTTTTTGGATGAAGAAACAATCTACAAAGGTAACCTACAGACCAACTTTAAGATTGGAAACTAGCCTTTCCAATCTAGAGAGGGATCTCTCTGAGACTTCATCTCTGATAAATAGATTGCTTTAAATTGATTGCTATATTTAGAATTTTGAGTCAACCCCTGAAAACAAAGAAAACAATGCTTGGTAGATATAACTCCTCAGAGTAACAAAGTCTATGTAAGGTGATGAACTTCGGTTTTTAGTTTGATCATGTAGGGTTAAAGAAGAAAAGAAACATACAACGGGATTAGAGCACCACAAAGGATGAATTCTGACCTTAGCTGAGAAGATAGACATAATTTAAATTAGTTAAGTATAGAGCACCATTAGATGAATTCTAGACTTTTAATTTACCAATTCAAATAGAAGAAAAGCGGAGATGAAAATAAGTACACAAGGAATACATACAAACAAGAGTACAATCTTCAGATCACCGCCGTTAGAATATTTTTCTTAAGGAATTCAGGACTTCTTCATTTGTATTTATTTTGATTCAGAAAATTACACTGAAGATCAAAATGTCTATACTTATGCCCATGCGCCCCCCTTTTTTACATCAAAATAGTCCATATATGTAGAAAACTAAATCTATACTTAGCTACTAGGAGTTGAACTACTATCTCCTAGAGTTATGGATCTGGTTGTTTTCAAAGAGAACAACAACCTCTACAAAATTTACCAAAAATAGGAAAACCAATTTGTTAATCATAACCTATCCAAAATGTTATTTACAATCATAAATTCTTAAGAAAATTTCAACCATATGGTTGTGATGAATCATCATGTGTATCATTAGACAACACTATCACCTTTGCGCAGTAAATCCTCCCTTATGTTGTGCAAATGTTGGTTGCGAAATATGCACAGCGATTTCACGCAGTGGATCTTCATGTTTAGGTTTCTCGCGTGAAACCATTTGGAAGCAAAGGATGGGATCATTCATTTTGTCCGCAGATTCCTTTTTCAATATCACTTGTAGTCGTAAGGCCATATTTTCCCTTCTTAAAGAAAAATTTTATCTGTTTAAACTCCTCACCTGTCTCAACAAAGTTGCATTACTTTTCAATTTTGATTGAGGGTCAGAGAGAGTTGCACATGCATCATCAATAGTTGGTTTTTATTTCTTGTAATGTTTCATGATTCCTTCCTCTGATATTATTTTTCCTCCCTGAGCTTAATGATCTCATATTGATCTTCTCTCAACTATTCTTTCAGCCATTTTATATTATTTTCTCATCCTGTTAGTGACATAGGAGATATCTGACCTGCTTTACTCTATGATGCTTTTGTTTTAGGAATATTTTATGTTAACTTCCTCCTCAATTCTCTATTCTCCTGATAGAATTGGGATATAACATGTTGATATTTCTTTAGTTATTGTTTCACCT
>CBVK0100073010.1:0-10210 GCA_900067695.1 Picea abies
GGATGAGATAGAGAAGAATGAAACATGGAAGTTGGTTCCAAGGCCGAAGAACAAGAACATGATTGGTACAAAGTGGGTATTCATAAATAAATTTAGTAAGGACGAACAGGTAACTATAAATAAAGAAATATTAGTATGTAAAGGATATACTCAAGTTGAAGGTGTAGATTTTGAAGAGACCTTTTCTCCAATATCTAGGATGGAAGAAATCAGATTGATCTTAGGATTTTCATGTTTCAAAAGAATCAAGGTGTATCAGATGGATGTAAAATTAGCCTTTCTAAATGGAGAATTAGAAGAAGAAGTTTGCATTGAACAGCCAAAAGGGATTCTACTATCAGAAAAGAAAGATTGTGTTTGCATATTAAAGAAAGAATTGTCTGGACTCAAGCAATCCTCCAGAGCATGGTATTCAATATTGGATAGGTATCTATAGCAACAAAGATTCAGGAAGGGCAATGCAGAAAACAATCTCTACCTAAAAGTGGATAGAGACAATATATTGATAATTGAAGTTTATGTAGATGGTATTATCTTTGGAAGCGATAATGACAAGATAAGTCGGAATTTTTCCAAAGACATGCAAAGTGAGTTCGAAATGTATTTTCTTGGTGAGTTGACATTCTTTTTGGGATTACAGATATGTCAGCGTGATAAAGGTATTTTCATCTCCCAGACCAAGTACATCATAGAAATGCTAAAGAAGTTTGGAATGGAATATTGCAAACCCGTAAGCACTCATATGTAGACCAGTTGCAAGTTGAGCAAGGATGATAAATCTAATGATTCAGATCAAAGACTCTACAGATTGATTATTGGCAGCTTGGTCTATGTGATAGCATCAAGAATAGATGTGATGCAAGCATTTGGACAGGTTATGATATTTGAAGCAACACTGAAAGAAACAAATGTTATGGCACTAAAGAGAATATTCAAATATATCAAAGAAACATAAGATTTTGGATTATGGTATCCAAAAGAGAATGAACTATATTTGGTCTCCTATACAGATGCAGATTGGGTAGGTAGCATTGATGATAGAATAAGTACAAGTGGAGCATCTTTCTACTTAGATGATTGTTTGGTATCATGGTTGAGCAAGAAATAATCATCATTTTCATTGTCCACGGCAAAAGGAGAGTATATTGCAGTAGCATCATGTTTCACTCAGGTTCTTTAGATGAAGAAAACCTTGCAGGATACATAGGTGGAATATGACAAGATTGTTCTAATACTCTGTGATAACACAACTGCTATAATTATCTCTAAGAATCCAATGATGCATTCCAAGACGAAACACATTATGATCAAGTATCACTTTCTAAAGGAACATGTTACAGAGAAGAACATCAAGCTAGAGTACATTGGGACAAAAGAGAAGATTATAGATATATTCACCAAACCTCTTTTGAGGGAGACATTTGAGTATCTTCAACAGAAACTTGGAGTAGTTTCTACCTCACAGTGATCCACTCAACATCAAGCACGGTAAGAAAGGGCGAGAGAAGCAGAAGACATGAAGAATCCAAGAAAAGAATTTTTTTTGAATCATTTTCATATACATTAGAGATTTACACAAGGAAGTACCATGAAGAGAAAGAAGAGGCTTGCAAACAGGGGGAGCAACCCCAAGCAGAATTACTCTTTTACATTGATGTCAAAGTGGGAGAGAAAGAACAAAGGTATGGAAATGGAGAGAAAGAATAGATGCATAGAGACAGGGGGAGCGATGGTCACGGGGGGAGCACAAGTAGGAGCATCCGTGTTTCCATGCCATAAATGTTTCCATCAATGCCAAAGGGGGAGATTGTTGAAATATTGGTTGTCATTGATGTCAACCCTTGAAGAAGTCTGCTAGCCCCAAAGGTATGGTTATGAAACCTGAAGTTTTTCAAGGAAAAAGGTCATGAAGGATAGTGTAAATGTAGGTAACACACTCATGGAAAAATAGTCCTCATAATATTGTTTCCGGTGATAGGTGGCATGCCACGTGGTTCCTCACAGTTGAGGAGTTATGGTCTTGTGAAGGTGGAAGCCCTGAAGAATGGTTAACAAGCCCCTAGTTGGTTACAAGTCAATTAATGAAAGCGTAAATTGGTTGTAAAAAGAAAGTAAAGAATCCCTAAAGTTAAGGAAAGAGGTTACCTAGAAAAAGTATATACACATCTCAAGAATTAATTCACAAGTACATTCACTCACACATTCTATTGAATAGATTCTAATGAACTAGTGATCTATTGACAAGTTTGCAATGGAAAAATCTAAGGTAGCGAAGAGTGAGAAGTGCAGGAGTTTCGAGATTGGAGAGGAGAGAGGGAATTTTTTAGGAAACCCTAGTTTACCTGACCCCCGCAGGTCAGACTACTAGTGTTCCATGAGGCATCCCCGCGAGTTGTATATGGCTCATCACGCTAAGCCCCGCTAGACAGTAGGTCTTGGTCCCATGAGGACAAGACGGATCTAAAGAGGACTAATAGGGTTAGGTTGCAGCAAGGATTGATGGTTTAGCATATTTGTTACACAGTCTGAGATGGTATGCTACAGGTTTCATGAGTAAAGGTATGTCTTCTATGTGTTTGGTTCAGGCTTGTTTCATGGATGGTATGGCACATGCTTAAGGAATGTCTTGGAGGCCTCTTTTGGTATAGGGTTGCATATGGTTGAGGTGATACATGATTAAGACATAATCTTGGTATTTCATTTATGGATGTTATGGTTCTTTGTTAGAGCCACATCTTTGTGATATTGGCTTGAGACACATTCTTTAGTGCTTGTATATCATTAATGATATGGTACATGATTTGATTGACTACTCATCATTGATTTTATGGTATTTACATTTTCAATATCTTATGGTACATAATTTATGTATGTTATAGTACATATGTTGGTACATAGTTGATGCATGGTATGGTATAGGCACACAGGTTGATCGATGATATAGCAGTGATAGGTTGATGAGACAGTGACAAGTTGGATACTGTGACATATTGATAGTGACATATTAACAGTGACAAGTTGGATACAGTGACAGCTTGACAGTGACAGTGATTGTGGTAGTGACAGTTTGGTCTACACTTATATTTTAGGGCGGCAGGATGGGGAAAGGAAATGGGGTTGTAGCCTCCTTCTGATTAGTGTCAGAGAACACGGGGCGTTTGATATTCCTTTAGGTTGGAGCCTAATAATATGGGGGTTGTAGCCTCCTTCTATTAGAGATAGAGAATTCACAGAGTTGTACCTTTCTTCGGGTTGGAGCTTGTAAATAGGGGGTTGTAGCCTTGGTCCAATTGCAGCTGGAGAATTGGGAATTTGGTGCTTCCAATGAATGTATTCTTTTGATATATAAGAAAATCATTTTGTGGTTTTATCCCATTTTGGTTTCCATGTGAATTCTAGTGTACTTTATATATTTGATTTGTTTATTGTGCACTATTAATTTATACTACTCATGATACATTGATATTATAATGTTGATGAAATTAATGGTTACATATTGTGGTTAAAAGCAATAAAAGTGCTCATACTGATTCACCTCCCCCCTCTCAGTATTCCAACACTTGTCATTGGTGATTGGTTTGTTCATTAAATATTTGATAACAACATGATCAGTTTGTAAGATTACATTATATATGGTAATATAGTGTCTAACTTGTTTATTGCATGAATAACATCAAGAAACTCTTTTGCAGTTATCGTATAGTTCAATTATGTAGGTGACATATTCTTAATAACATAGAAAATTACATATGGGTCCTTTCCTTCGAGTTGTCTGAGAATGGATCTGATAGCGGTGTCTGATGCATCTGTGGAAATGTTGAATGGAACGGTACAAAAGATTCAGATACTTTGATTTTTAATTCATCAATAACATGTTGGCATGTTTTTGTCCATAAAAACTCAGTGTCTTTGTTAAGTAAAGAAAATAATGGATGAGAAATACGTGAAAATTTTTCAATGAATCTACAATAATAACCAGCATATCCTATAAAGCTTCATATCTACTTTTGCGAAGTTGGAGTTGGGAAATTCAGTATTACCTTTATTTTTTCTGGATCAAGTTTAACACCTTTCTCTAATATTCAAAGTCCCAACACGATGCCATCAATTTCCATCATAAAACACTTTTCATCACTGAGGGAAACATTTGATTATTTGTACCTTATTAACATCTTTTCCAGATTTGATAATGCCCAGCAAATTCAACCCCATATGTTGTGAAATCATCCATATATATTTCCACACAATCATGAACTAGATTAGATAATATAACCATAACAACTTGTTGAAAGGTGGAGAGGGCATTGCACAACCCAAATGGTAGAACACAATAGGTGAATTTCCCCCAAGGACAAGTGAATGTTGTTTTCTCTTGGTCTTCAGGTGTGTAACACACTTGACCCCTAAATACCCTTTATAGGGATGTGGCATCAAATTTTTGTTCTTCCTAACTATCTCAAATCCTAACTTTGGGATGTTCACTGGTTACTTCTCATCACAAGCTTTCTAATGGTCACCACCACACTAAAATCTGAGCTCTGGTATGCAAGTTGTGGCCTCTCGAAGTTACCTAGGCATTGTTAGTTGGGATCTTTGGAATTTCAGCGTTGAACACTCATTTTTTCCTAATCCCTGAAGCCCAAAAATCTCACCACATGGCCTTAGCATTTCGGTGATCGGTGTTCAATGTTTTTCATTGAACGTCCCTTCTTCAGTGTTCAGTAGTCTGAAATTGATGATCTTCATTCTACACTTTTGTCATTTTGGTGATCATCAATCGTCATTGCACTTTTGTTGTTCGGTGATTAGGGATCCTTGTTGTACCTTCCTTTACCATATTATGCTCAAATATTTTGAAATCTTGAAATTATCCAGATTCTCGGAGTCCCAGACACATCACCATCCATGTTGGCCAAGCAGGCATGAACTAGAAGATGACACATGGCGAGGGATAGGGGTGACACGTGTCCTCACTAGGGGTGACATATGTCACACTCTAATAGTCATAAGGGGTCAGTGAATCAACCATATCTGGGTAACACATGACACACATAATGTGGGGACACATGTCCTTGAATGACGTCAGGATGGATTGATAGTTTCCTTGTCCTTCGATCTCACGGTTAATAAGAGTCCACGTAGCCCTCATATCCACGTCCTTTATTACTTCGGGGTTTTGGACTTCACAACTCCTCACATTGCAAAACCCTTGAAGAGTCAAGTCTCTAGACTCTAGGATCTAGTGCCAAGTGTCCTCATCCTACCAATGACTGAGATTCATTTCAGCTTTCTCGACTTCAAAGGTTTTCACACTCCATAGATTCTTGGTCAAGTTCCTCTAGAGTACGAAGTCTCTGGACTATGGGATCACTTTCCATGCACCCACTCATCTAATGGTTCTAGTTCAACGGACAACATTTGACAAGGGATGAGTAGGGGCCACATGTCACTCCATGATGCATTCCCAGTTGGTTGGGAAGTCGAGGGTGGGTTCCTTAGATAGACAATTGGGAGGGGTCTCAAAGGACCTAAGGATCGACAGTCCTCGTCACTTCGGAAGTTCGACATTTAGGAGTTCAACGAGTACCTTCTGGCTTTCCCTCCAGAGCACTCTTGATCTATCGCCACATGTACCTAGCATTCACGACCAGGATTTACTCTGGCTTGTCGAGATCTGGGGAAACTCACATGTCCCTATACCACTGAATCCATGGACTTTCGGATAGTCGTTGATCTATGGACACATGTCCCTCCATTTCAACGGTCTCGATTTACTTCGCAACTCACGCATTAGGGAGATTCAATGTTAGACCACTCCTATTCTCCTGAAGCATAACTTCACCGAACCCCTTAACGCTTCCCTTCCTAAGTCTGATCTAACAACTGAGAGAGATTCACACTAGATCCCCAGATCAATGGCCCCCTTTCACATCGTGACTTTGGCCTTCGGTTATTTTCGAGGGTTGTGGATTCATAAGTCCTAAAGTCCCAAAAGAGTTAGGTCCTTTCGGACTAGCGCAAGGTTCCCAAACCCTGGTCATATGGATCCTTTGGAAATTCTAGGGGCTAGGTGCTAATCCTTTTTGTAGAAAACAAGTTAATGATGTGGGCATGAGCCCTTATCCAAATGGGTAGATAGTCTAAAGGAAAAATGCCCTTCTCCCACAGAGATGAACTTGACATTCCCGCTAAGGTGAATTCAAAGGATCGACAATACTTAGACGTTTTAGTTACTCCAACCCCAACTCTCTTGCGGATTCATATCCCATGAATCTCTAGTAGCTAAAATGAGATAATTCAAAGATCATATAAATATAATAGTTTACAGAAGATAAAGAGAATTTCTAATAACTCTTCAAATATTGAAAGACTTAATCATAAACACAGATATTCCATCATCACATCCAATATATATACACATAGTATGATAATACTTATCAGAAACATGGGCATGAGCCCTCGGTCAGATGGGTGAATAGTCTAAGGGAAAAACACCCTTCTCCCACATAATTCAGACTAAACATTCCTGCTAAGGTAAACTTCATAGGGTTTGCAGGTCTTAGACATTTCAGTCGATCCTACCCCGACTCTCCTGTGCGCTCACATCCCATGACTCTCTAACGATTAAACTAAGATAAGTGAAGATCACATAGATATAATAGTTTACAGAAATCAAAGAGCATTTATATTACTATTCAAATACTGAGAGATTGAATCATAAACACATATATTTCATCATCACGTCCAATATAATACACTGAGTATGAAAATACTTATCAGAACTAGAAAATGTGAAGCAATTGCTAAAATGGGTGCATGTTTCCTCCCAACCATAGGCACATTCACTCCTAATGGATTTACCATTGGCCACCCTCGAACTAGACCATGATGCTCCGAGAGAGACTCTTTCTCTTTGCTCTACAACAGTTAGGGATGAAGGTTACTCTCCTTCTCCCACAGGAATTGGGTGTTTGGTTTTTTCTACTCCAAGCAAGGAGGTCTGCATGAGTACTTTCTCAGTCACTCATCAACCTTGTTTATCAGCTTGTAGTGAAACCCTACCCATGGCTTCTTTCATCCAAAAACAAGCTTGCTTCTCAGATTTTCTCTCTATTCCCAAGTTGAAAACATGTTTCTCCTCTCTTCTCGAGATTGTTCTCTCTACTCATTTATCCCGCCGATTTGTCTTTGTCCCTCGAATTACCTCCTTTCTCGCCTTCCTCAACAAGGTTGCATGGGTCCGAATCCCAATTCGTGGTCAGGCCTGGAAGCCTTATAGATGGGTACCCTACCCCATCTCTTCATTAACTCTTGAGGATGGCCTTCCAACTACCAGCCTGACTGGTAAATCATTTATGGGTCAGAGGATTGTTGAGCAATTACACATAGTAGGTATTGGTCTAGTGAGGGTCATCTCAACCATTCTTGGTTTCCCTCACCATCTCTATCATATCATCCATGGTCTATCTTGGAAAACTCCCCCACTTTTAGTAGTTATGCAACACATATCCAAATTCTATTAATAACAAAAAATTCATACATTAACCCTTTTATACAAAGGTTCATCAAATCAAACATTCACACATATTTAGTCTGCCATATTTTCTTGGCCAGTTATAGTTATATTTACAAAATGGGGGAAACAAGGGTATTGCAAGGTGTGGTTTGGATTTGGTTATATCCACTGAATCCATCGAGGAAAGAAAAATACTTCTTTCCTACTAACGTGCCTAGGACCTAGTCAATAAATCATAAGGGGAAGTGGGATTTGTGTGTTGTTTTATTTAGTTCTCTATAATCTACACAAATTCTCCATTTACCATTTTTATTTGGAACTATGACAAGAGGGGAGACCTACTCGCTATCAGAAATGGGATAGATGAAGTTAGTTGTAAGCAATTTATGTAGCTCCTATTTAACTATGCAAAGTAATCATAGGTGAAAGAATCATTGTGTTTTTGCAACACTTGAACCAATCACTCTTTTTGTTGTTTGGTTAGTCCTCAATTGGTTTTAAAGGTTTTCACTGGGCTAATTTATATGGTTTCTATAAGCGATCCTTGATATTTTTGTGGCATGGATTTGTGTTTTGGAGGTGAAATGCTTGTTGAGGCTAAGGAAACTTGAGTTTATGATTTCATAATATGCTCAATAATATGTGTGTTTCCTGAGGAAGAGGAAGACGCTATAAAATTGTTGATTTCATCGTCCTCCATTTTTTCTTTATAGGAAATTATTGGTTTATGGGGAGGAGTTGATGGGATTCCCCTTCTTCGTCACTCTCCCCTTCATTAAACCAAAGTGGTGTTTATAAGTCTATGTTGGGTTTGGCAAGAGGGTAGATGGTTAATTTTTTTGTGGATATTCCATGGGAGATGGTCATGTTCCTTGACTGACAAATGATGTAGGCATCGACAGTGACCAACCAAATCCATCCCAGGATTAGAGGATACTTACCCATAGAGGTTTTGGGTTGTATGACCATAAAGTTAGAGAGATATTACCATGAATCCATAGAAATAACTACATCTTCTAGAATTCCCTCCAATTTAATGGTTTTCCATTAGCGAGTTGAAGTACAATGGGGGTTTCCCTTGGGCTTGTAAGTCCTAAATATTGAATGGCCTCTCATTTCATAATGTTGAATGCAACCCCAAGGTCAATTAATGTGTTACTAATAAGTGTATTGTTGATTTTCACATTAACAACCGGGCTATTAGGTTCAGAGTACTTAGTTGTGAGCACTCCCCCATCATTAGTTCTAATAGTTTTCCCATGACATGAACAGTTTGGGGATCCTTTTGTTTCCTACCAGGTTTCCTCAATCAAAGTTTTCATACCACTTTTGAATAAATAGGTACATCCTAAATTGCTTGGAACAATGGTATTTTGACACAAACATTTTTTAGTTTTCCTAAGAAATCAAACTCAGGTCATGTAAAAGGTTTTTCTTCGTTTAGCCTTTCAAGATAGGGTGGGTCTTGAATTTTAGCATGGATAGTCCGATATTTTTAAGGTTCCTGATATTTTTTTTTTTCTAATCCTTCATTTGGGACCTCCTCATTTACATCTTCAATTATAATGAAAGGTTAGTCCTTGATTAGAGTCTTCCCAGATCTAAGGTGAATATCGTTACAGTCTAAGGAAGATATGGAGTACGTAAGGTGGGTTGCAAGTCCAACAACTTGCATTGGTTGACCAAAAATTCCATTATTTGGGTTAGGTATGGGTTGTGCAAGTAGTTGTGGTCAAGGAGGGTCGGATGTAGATTCATGCATCTAGGGAGGAGGGAGAAGTCACATGGGTGGTTGTGTCATAGGTTGTTGAGGTCCTCCTGTGGTGAGATTTCTCCATCCTTGTTGCCATAAATAGTTAGGAGGAGGATCTACCCATTGGTGTGTTGGCATACCCTATGTTTTGGAAGCATATTGCATTGAAGGGTTAGTCCAATATGAATTGAAATATTGAGAATTATCTTGGATCATACCTTGAGGTATAGGCTATCAAGGTCGCTTTTGAGAGACGTAGCACAAATGTTTCAGCTCCTCGGCTTTTTGATAGATGGTCTTTAGTTTGGGAAATGATGGATAGTTATGAGTAGGATGGTCCTCATTTCATATTTCATAGACCTCAATCTAATCCAACGAAAGAAATTTCTTTGGATGCTTCATTCTGCATTTCGAGCAAAAGATAGTCAACGATCATTCTATTTATTCCCGCTTCTTCTTCATCTCCAATGTATCTAGTTGGGAGCTCAAGGAACTAAGTATATCGGTCTTAAATTCCTCTAATATGTTCTTTATTTTTTCCCTTGTTACTCCACCTACAACAGGTTTGATATTTATTTCCAATATGTCCCTTCATCCTTTGCTTGTCTTTGATGTTCCTCTAGAGTATTCTCACAAAAGTTCCAAGATAATGTGGTATTCTAACTAAGAAACGTCTCCCCCGCCCATACGTTTGAGGAGTTATATACAATTGTCTCGAATTCCTCTTAGAAATGAGACACATCGCATTTTAGGAGCCAAATATCCTCTCTTTTCCCTCTGCAAGTTATAGGTGAATCGTTTGATGTAATCTTCCAGGATCTCATATTCATGCTACATCATCTTGAATATTTCATCTCTTATTTCTTTATCCTTGCAATAGTCTTGGTATGAAAGATACCAGATATATAAAATATGCAGAATAGAAACGAAATGCTAGAAAT
>CBVK0100073032.1:0-24196 GCA_900067695.1 Picea abies
ATTTCAGTCTCCAATAATTATTCACCATTAATGCATGTTAAACCCTCAAGAATTCAAATGGAATTATGGGCAAAAATACAAATGATTAAGAACTGAAAATTTGCAATGGAAAATGAAAAATAGACAAATATTCAATCACACATTTGACACATAGATTTTCGGGCAATTCCCTTGGGAAAACCCTGAAGGGAAAACCAATCCAAATGAGAAATTTTATTATGAGCTCATAAAGAATAATTTTGGAAATTACAGCATTACATTTCATCCAATTAAATGCATTGTACTTATCTCAAATACTGTGTCCACCACATAGAAATTTGTGCCAAACTCCCTCGATTTATGTGCCTGAGCTTATGTATGGATGTATGGCCTTCTCACTCGGAAAATCATGCCTTGAAATCTATTCCAGACTTATGTGTGATACAGTACTATGTACAGATTTATTACAACAAACTTATGTGTGATACAGTACTATGTACAGATTTATTACAACAACAAACCACCTCGATTTATGTGCCAAATCTCAACCTCGATTTCTATGCACAGTTGTAGTTGTACAACCAACAAAATAAATGGTGTACGTCCTTTACAAACCTAGTTGTACAGACTGTAATTAATGCTAAAATTTATCTTGGATTTGTGCTACCTTCTTGTCTTGGAAAGTGTTCCCTCAGTACTGCAAAAAATTTCCTATCGTATTCTCCAATCTCTTCCCTCAAAATGTCTCATTGAATGTGCATCTTCACTCTCCAATTCTCCTTTTATAAACTCATTAATGAATAAAATCCCNNNNATTCTCCTTTTATAAACTCATTAATGAATAAAATCCCTAACCCTAGATCTAAATGGACAAGATTATATCTTGCCTCTCATGATCTAATGGTCATGACTTAATCTCTCATTGAGATCACTTAAATCACTTAAGTCTCCAAACATAATAACAGTCACTTTTGTTCATTAAATAATAAAAGCACCCCACTTAACTTTAAAAAATCACTTTATAAATTCAATACATTAGAGAGATAACTTGCTCGGTCACTTCTGCATGCTAGGAACCACTAATGCATATGTACCCCCAAGCTACCAAAAAATAGCACTCCCTCTTAGAGAGGGAGGTACTTCTGGCACCTCCATCACCTAGATTTGTCTCCAAGCTCATTGTACCATCCATATCTTATGTATTTTCTCCCTCTGACCCTAAAGCTTGTCCTACAACTTGCCTCGAAACCTTAGTTGAGAACATGTACCAGAAACCCATACTCTGAGGAGTCTCCTCACTCTCCTGAGCATCCAAGAGTGTCATCTTGTACCAATTAAGTCCCCTGACAATACTGTAATAATCTTGAGTCTGTGGTATCCACTCACTCTTCTAATCCACCTGCTCTCTCTTTGTCACTGACATTGATCCTAAATCCAATATCCCCTTGAACTCATCCACAATTTGTCCCAACAACTTGTATAGCCTCTCGTATCTGATACCAAGAATTGTTGGTACATCCAAGGTCTCTCCCTATTAATATAGAAGCATTGGTCCCCTCTAGAACACCATGATATATCCCTCATCCTCCAGATATGATACTAAGAGCAAGTTTAACTATATCTTTGGAACAAACAACACCTCAGCCACCTCAAGAGAGCCTCCTGACTCTAGCTGGAATCTGATGCATCCAACCGCCTTCACTGCATGCATGGTGCTAGCTCCACTTCTCACATGAAAGTTTGATCATGTCTCTGAAACATTAAGTAACATCAAACTCATCCCCATGATATGGTGAGATGATCCACTATCCATGATCCATGCCCCAATTTCCTCATGCCCTGCAAAACTGTTGCTCGAAAGACAAGAGACCAGATAAAATTCCTTCTCTAATTTCTCAGAAAAATCATCAATCTCGACTGATGTTGATGATGCTACCTATGCCTCCTCCTTGGTGTTTTTTTTGAGACATTGGCTTGCATAGTGGCCAGTTTTGTGACATGCAAAGCATTTCACTTTTCTTATGTCCTTCTTTCCATATACACTGCCCTTCTTCGCATGAAGAGAAACATTCTCCTCATCATTGTTACCCTTGGCTTAACTATTCTGAAGAACCTCCTCCCAAGTCTCCTCCTAGACGAAGTCATCCCACAACCTCCCCTAATTAGGGATATTCTCTCATGCCACAATTCCTTTCATGAATGGAGCCCAATTCTATGAGAACCCATTCAAGGTTGACCTTACCAGTTCATCATCTTTGACTTCTTCTCCAACAGCCACCAAATCATCTTTGATATGTGTGAACCTAGTGAGATACGAGGATATTGTGTCAGTCTTGGAAATTTTGGTGCTTCTGATATTCTCCCTCAACACCATATTTCAATTGTGGTTGTCACTCTAGTAAATATTTTTCAAATCCTCCCACATCTGAAAGGCATACTTCTTTCTAGTCACATGAGGAATGATGTGGTCCTTAATGGAATCCATAAGCATCCTTATTTCCTTCACTTTTTTCTTGTTGAAGGCAGTCAAAATGGTTGCATATGTGGGAATGATCTGGTTTTTCTACATAATGTCCCAGATCTTGTTCTCTTCCAACAGCAATGCAATCCATTCTTTCCATGGGCTAAAATTTGAATCCCCCTCCAACCTGTCTTCAAACCTCAATCATGTATCAATTCTTTCCCAACTGACCAACAATACTTTCCTTTCCTTTCTCCAAGAAAAACCCCCTGCAAGTCATTGCAAGCCTTGTGCCAAAATCTTTCCATCGAAATTCATAGCCTTCACTCTAATACCATGTTGAAATTTCATCAAACACTTAGTCAACAACTAGATTTCATTCTCCAATAATTATTCACCATTAATGCATGTTAAACCCTCAAGCATTCAAATGGAATTATGAGAAGAAATAAAAATGACTAAGAACTGAAAATTTGCAGCAGAAAATGAATAGTAGACAAACATTCAATCACACATTTGACACATAGAGTTTCGGGCAATGCCCCTAGAAAAACCCCAAAGGGAAAACTAGTCCAAATGAGAAATTTTATTATGAGCTCATAAAGAATAATTATGGAAATTGCAGCAGTACTTTTCATCCAATTAAATGCAATGTACTTATCTCAAATATAATTCCCACCACTGAGAAATATGTGCCAAATGCCCTGTATTTGTGTGCCTGATTTTTTGTATGGATGTACGACCTTCTCACTGAGAAAATCATTCCTCAAAATATGTGTTAGACTTCTGTATGATATATTACTATGTATGGATTTATTACATCATCAAACCACCTCGATTTCTATGCCAAATGCACCTCAATTTCTGTGCCAAATCTCAACCTCTATTTTTGTGCATGATTTTAGTTGTACAACTAGAAAATAAATATTCTACGACCTTCACAAACCCGATTGTGTGGAATGTAATTAATGTTGAAATTTACCTTAGGATTTGTGCCACCTTCTTTTCTTGGAAAGTGTGCCCTCATTGCCACAAACAATTTCCTCTCTTCTTCTCCAATCTCTTCCCTCAAAATGTCTCATTGAATGTGCCTCTTCACTCTCCAATTCTCCTTTTATATACTCATTAATGAATAAAATCCCTAACCCTAGATCTCAATGGAAAATATTAGGTCTTGCCTCTCATTATCTAACGATCATGAGTTAATCTCTTCTTGAGATCACTTAAATCACTTAAGTCTCCAAACATATTAAAAGTCAATTTTATTCATTAAATAATAAAATCGTCCCACTTAAATTTATAAAATCACTTTATAAAGTCAAGACATTAGAGAGAGAACTTACTCAGTCACTTTTGCATGCTAGGCACCACCAATGCAGAAGTACCCCTGAGCTACCAAAAACTAACATTATCAAAACAAGTTGCTTGATGAAGAGAAACTTGGTGGTAAACATCAATCTCACTTGCTCAAGGGAAAGGAAAGGTGAATTACAAGGAAAGGGGATGTTCTAATACTCCCGTATGCAGACAAGAATATCTCATCTAGAAGACTAAATAGAAGACTGATGAGTCGACGTCCACCCAGAAGAGTTGAAAGAAGAAATCGTGTATGTATTGTGGAAATATTGTACATGTGGAGAAAACCTTCTGGAAGAAGAGGGATGACTTAAAATCAAAGGTTGAGAAGCTCAAAAGAGACGTGTCAATTTTTTATCGATCAACCGACAACTTTACCTTCCAAGTCAAAACTTCTCAAGCATTTCTTACTCATACCTCGTAGTATGAGTGGGTAGACGATTTTGGGTGCACTCATCATATGGCCAAAGATGCTTCTCTATTCTCCTACCTGGATAAATTTGTCGAGTGGAAAATCTATGTTGTTGATGATTTCACTCCCGACATTGTTTGTCATGGTGATGTTCCATGTCAACATGGTAAAATTGTTGATGTCTATCATGTGCCAAACCTGAGTGCAAATTTTTTATCGATTTCTCAACTGGCCCAGACAAGTAAGAGTGTTGTGTTCTGGCTAGATCGATTCTTCGTTAAGTATTTGAAGAATGACAGGTTGATTATCACTGAATTTTTTCTTGACTCGGAGGATGGACTGTACAAGTTTTGTGACCTTCCTCGACCTAATCCTAGACTGACTACTCTTGTTTATCACACTAATGAATGCAATAGAATTTGGCATGAATGACTTGGACACCTAAAATTTCAAAGTTTGAATTCGATGTCCATAAAAAATATGGTTGTTGGTCTTCCCAAAATTCTTCCACCTAATGGTGTTTGTAGAGGATGTGTGTTGGGAAAGCATCATCAGACCCCTTTCGACTTTGGAAACGTATAGCAAGCATAGAATGCATTGGGGCTCATTCACAGTGATCTATGTTGTATCAATCATCCCTCCTTAGTAGGTGAAAAGCATATTTTAACCTTTATCGATGATCTCTCTAGATTTACTTCGGTCTATTTCTTGAAAAATAAGAGAAATTTCTCTAAAAACTTCAAGGAATTTAAGGCATTAACTGTGAAGCAATCCAGTCAACCTATCAAATGTTTGAGATCTCATAATGATGGAGAGTATGTGAATTTATAATTTAAAGAATACCTTTCTCAATCAAGTATTTCCAAACAGAGTTATATTCTTCATACTCCTCAACAAAGTGATGTAGTAGAAAGAAAGAACCAGACATTGGTTGAAATAGCTTGTCGTATTTTGCAGGACAAAGATCTATGACTCATTTTTGGGTTGAAGTCATTTATTGTGCCAACTATATCCTGAATATTATTCTGAAGCAAGTTGCTAGTTATAAGATTGCAATAAAAAATGGTGTTGAAAGAAACCCTCAGTCAGTCACCTCAGAGTCTTTGATTATGTTGCTTGGGCTCATATTCCAGATGATTAAAGGAACAAATTGTATGTGAAGATTCATGATTTCATCATGATGGGATACTCCAAAGAATCCAAAGCCTATCGATTGTTTGACCCTGCCAAACGCCAGATCATTATCAAAATAAATATGTTTTTTTATGAGAATTATGCAGGCATTAAGTTGTTGAAAACTTCCTCTAATTCCTTGTAGGATGATTCCCTCGATGTTTTTTCTGACTATGGTTCACTTGTTCTATTTTTAATCATTTTAACCATGAAGTCAAACTCTTTTCCTACTCTGGTTGGGTTGTCAACCTCTATTATCGAGTCAACTAGACAAACAAACTTTTTTTCAACTGGGCCTATGTATTCTTTGATTGAAATAGTTCCTTCATTTGATCGACGTTCTACAGTGGATATTAGCTCACATTTTTCTTGCCTACCTAGATGGGATGCTAAAACGATTGAAGTTGTTGGACTTGATGTTGGTGATGTCTCTTCAGGATGACATACTTACAATCACAAGCATCAAGAAATGTTTTCTTTGATTACTCGTGTTTTTTAGACTTGTGATCATGTCTCTTACTCATATTCACAAGGACAACCTGAATGGGAACAAGCTATACAAGAAGAAATGAATTCTCTTTTGAAGAATCATACTTGATATTTAGTTCCTCAGCCTCAAGGGAATAACATTGTGAAATGTTGATGGGTATATAAGACCAAATTTACTTTTGAAGGTGTTGTTGAGAGTCGTAAATATCGCTTGGTCACAAAAGGATTTTCTCAACAAGAAGGCATCGACTACACTGAAAAATTTTCTCCTGTTGTGAGGAGAATTATCTTCAACTAATTATTTCCCTTATTGCTTGCTTTGGCTAGTAGATCCACCAGATGGATGTAAAAAATTTCTTCCTTCATGGAAACTTATCTGAAGAAATTTTCATGGAATATCCCCCTAGTTTTGTGATAGATTCCACTCTTGTTTGTCGACTACAGAATTCTCTTAGTTATCTCTATCCTTAATAAAACTCAAATTTTATATTGCATTAGGATATTAAATATAAATTTTTCGATAAAATATGATTTATACCTACACCATGGGTTCCACATCGATAAGTTGTCCTTATATAATATGTCAACAATAAATAGAAACTTCTAGGTACTCTTATGAGCATTCTTTGTAAGAAAATGTATGGGGTTAATTGATTTAAGATTATACATGCATATTCCTTGCTTATGTATGACACCACAGTGAAACCGTTTTTCTTGACGACATGCCAAAATTTGTTCCTCATCTCTTATGCCACAAGCATGGCCCTACTGCCAGTGAGCATCTACAACCCCAATAGGGTTTCCTCTTATACCCTTTTACCTAAACTCTCTAGTCCCAAGCCATTTTGAGAATGATATTAGTATATATACTTTCTTTGTTTTCTCTCTATTGATATTTTAATTCTTTTTCATTTTATTATGGATGGGGGATCATATTTAGAAGCCCCTTAAAGACATGGGATAACACTTTGATTTGTTTAGAAGAAGTTTCTTTTTTAATCTTTCATATAGTGAACAATCTCCCTTTTATTCACCATACAATCATGACACATAGGGATGATTAAAAGTGAAAATGGAAAAAAACAGTTTAAAATCAACTCAAATGAAACAAAAAAGAACAAAAAGTAGAAATTGTACATATTCATTCTAAAATAAAATTTTCAAAATAAAACAACATGAAAAGAAAGCTACGATATACAAGACTACATCACCATAGGTGATCATGCAAATACTTCTTTAAAATATTGCCATGGATATGGAGTTCCTCAATCTCCCTTTCCAAAGTCTTGAGCTTGAAGGTCCTAGGTCAAATTCTTTCATGAATTAGATACGAACCAAACCATACATGTTGAAACTTAGTATGTTTCCTTTTAGGCTTATTGGCTTTGTCCCATTTTAGAACTAGGTCCCCAACTTGAAAATGCTTATTTCCAATAGAACTCTTATCAAACTATTGTTTGACTAATTCCTAATGTTGGTCTAATTTTCTCTTGGATTTTTCTCTTTCTTCCTCCGGTTTAAGAAGAGTATTCAACCTTTGTTGCATAATTGGACAACTTCTCTCTTGAGCAGACTGAGATCGTTAATGCAGGGAAGGAAAAAAGATATTGGTAGGTAAAATTGCCTCTTTACCATAGACCATGAAGAAAGGATAATTCCCTAAGGATACCTTAGGTTACACCCTATCATTCCAAATAGCATTGGGAAAAGCTAGATTCCAACTCCTCTAATGATTAGTCATAGTCTTTTTTAAGATAAGAATTATATTCTTATTTGTAGATTCAGAAAGATCGTTACCTTGGGGAAATATTTGGAAACATACTTGATTTTAATACCTTTTTCTAATGCAAATTGTGTTAATTTCAATGATGAAAAATATTTTATATTATCGAAAACTAAATATTGAAGGACAACAAATATAGTAATAATATGGGATTCAAGGAAAGAGACCACCTGATTTTCATTTACTATCTTTAGAGGAACAAATTATGCCAACCTTGCAAAGTAGTCAATTGTTATAAATCTATATTTGTGGATTTTAGAGGAATTAGGATTGATCTCGCCAATAATGTATAAACCCCACTACTGAAAAGTGTTGTCAACTGAAACAAGTTGTAGAGGGAATGCATGTTTCTTCTCTCTTCCAGCGGACTTCTGACAGAATTCATAATTCTAGGCATGGTTATGAGCATATTTAAGCATGGTTGGCCAATAACTCCCTACTCTGAGAAATTTGTGCAATGATGCCCCCTCCAAAATGGCCTCCAACAGGACCATCATGAAATTCATAGAGAACCTTTTATACATCTGAATTTTCCAAACATCTCAATAGGAAATCATCATAGTTTTTTCTTAAAATAATCCCATCGATTAGTTGATATTGAGCAGATTTCAATTTAAGATCTCTTATTTCCAGGGATGATTTTAAGGATGAAAATTTATTTTAAAATGTAGAAACCAACAAGGATGATTTTAAGGATGGAAAATTATTTTTAAATGTAGAAACCTTGGCGAATCTTACTAATCCTTCATATGCCAACTATAAATGTTTGGCAAAATTTTTGTAAAAATATTCAAATTTCTAAGGATTTTATATAGTTTATCTAAAATTTTGGCGATTTTTAAGGTAAATAATTTTGTCCTTTAGAATTTGGGTGAATCATTTTAAGAATAGCGAATATTGTTTTGGGAAAAACCATGGAAAATTATCCCATGAGCGAAATTTAGCCCCTAAAATCATCCCTGCTTATTTCCCAAGGTTCCAGATATCGGGGGGAACTACCATGAGTTAAGTACTACCTCATGTCATAATACCAGGAATCAATAGGGGTGGGAATATAGAAAACCTAATTTTAAATCAAAGACACCTCATTACACCATCCCTCTTTTTCTTATTGTGTCTCTTTGGATTCTACTGCAAGTTTGCAAAGTCCTTTCCCTTTGATAATTTTGGCAAGTTTAATTTCCAAGTCACACTCTTGTAATGCAGTCATCCAATGAGCTATTTTTTCTCCCAAATATTTCTACACTAGCATATTTATAACTGCAAGGTAGGGCACCACAACCTTGGTTCTATATTATAAAAGGTAAGTCTTGAAGTGATTAACTGCTTTGAATACAACATAGACTTGTCTATCTACTTCAGGATAGTTGAGGTCCAACCCCTGCAGTCTCAAAATCATAAATTCAATTGGGTATTCATTTCTCTGAGTCAAAAAAGCTACATATGCAATGTCATAAGAAAATGTGCATAAGATGAAATCTTTATCAAAATCAGGGCTCATTAAGGCAGGGGCTCTTGCTATATGTTCCCTAATATGGATAAAGGATTCTCTTTCCTTTGGTCCCCATTTAAACTCTGCATTTTTCTTTATCGTATCTTGTAGGGGTTTGACAATCTTAGAAAATATTGGGACAAACTTGTGTATAAAATTGATATTACCAAGAAATTATTGCATGGATTTCTTATTATGTCAGAAAACAATATTGGAAATTATCTTTGCTCTTTTGGGCTCAATCATTATCCCTAATTTTAATACAATGAATCCTAAAAAAAAATCTTCATCTAATGCAAAAACAATATTCTTAGGATTAAGAGAAATTCCATACCTCCTGCATCTGTCAAAAATGTGTTTAAGGTAGCTTACGTGATCTCTTCTTTTTTTCAAGAAAATAGTGACATCATCTAAATATACAATAATAGATTTACCAATCAGTCCTCTGAAGTCAATATCCATTGCTTTATGAAAAGTAGCACCAACATTTATCAATCCAAATGGCATTTTTCTATAAGAATATGTTCCCCATTTGTTTCTAAAGAAAATATTTATCTGGTCATCATGAGATACTAGGACTTGATTGTATCCTGAGAAACCATCTAATAGTGATAGAATCTCATATCTAGAAACACACTATAGAATATTCTCCATAGGAGGAACATGGTAGTTATATTTTTCAGATGTTCTAAATTTATTCTTGAAATCCACACACAGTCTGATATCTCCATTCTTTTTCCTCACAATGACTAAATTGGCTATCCATTGTGTATGCCTTACAGGGAAAATAATATTGGCATCAAGTAACTTATTCAATTCTCCTTTCATCATAGGTTCTAGATTAGAATGCAATTTCCTCAATTTCTGTTGAAAGGGTTTTGTATCAAGATTCATTGGATCACATGTCGGATGATCTTAATGTCAAAATTCTTAAGATCATCATAAGTCCAAGAAAATATGTCTTTGTATTGTTTGAATATTTTGATAAAGGAATGTTTTTCTGGCAGGGAGAAATTGATCCCAAGGTTGACAGTCTAAGGATTCTTATATGTTCCCAAGTTAATCACCTCATACTTCATAGATGAACTAATAGTATTATAGTTGTTGACCTTCTTGAATTTGTCTTTAAGGTCATATAACCTTTCCAATCTCACCACAAACTTGGGAATAGAATTCATTGAGGTTTCCTTATCTTCAACAATTTTCTTTGTAGGATGTTGTGTTTGACGATTCAAGGCTTGATCATGTTGTACTCCACCAATGGAAGAATATTTAAAATTAACTCTCATTGTAAGGAAATTCGTGATCTTTTGATCATCATCAAACACCCTTCAATTGGTTATGTTTCCAGGTACCGAGGCCTATATGGAAATTCCACAAAAAAAGTGTTAGACGCCAATCCTTCTGTGGGAATTATCCTAGAGGATACATTAGCTAAGAGATCAACATCACAATTTAGAGACCGAGGAATAGGAATAATGTTAAAAGCATCAAAATTATTTACCAAAACTCATACCTCTTAATGGTAATGTTTGAGGTGACTATAAATATAATTAATAGTATTACGTACTTGCCTTATTACTATTTAAAAGTCACCAAAAACCTTGAACAATTTGACCTGCATGTCAACTGCCTTTCTTAATCGTTGAATCAGAGTTTCAAATTCAGCAATTTTATTTGTGCATTCGAATTCAAGTGTACAAGTTATCGATATTTTCTTACCTTTAGGGTCTTTGAGGATACTACCAGCACCTTCATTTTCATTAGACTCGGATCCATCAAAAAATAAATTCCAAATTTTAGTATTTACATCTAAGTTAGTATGTACATATGAGTTAGTATCTTTCCTATCTACTATGTTACTATCGAGCTCAGCAATCTGAGTACAGTGAAGGATTTCAAATTGTGTGTTTGATTCTACATGTGAAGATAAATGAGTAGTAAAATATCCAAAGAAAATGTTTGAGAAATAATTCCCTAATATTGAATGATTTAACATCACATTCTCATTAGGGTCATTAATATCGGTGATAATATTTTTCATATATCTTTCTCAATTAACCTTAATCTAATTATGTTGTTCATTGCCTGGTAGCCACAGATGTGACTAATCAGTAGCAAAATATCCATTTAGTTTCTCTGACTAGTCTATGCTTAAGAGTGGGGCATATGCTTCTGGAATCTCCACCACAATAATTTCAATGCATTGGTGAAATTTAGGGTTAGAGGCCAATATTATTAGGACATTCTTGAGCTCCCCTATAACCTTGAAAGTTGACCTATCCAATTGCACAATCTGAATGTCAAGGCTTTCAGGTTTAGCATTCAATTTATGACATATTGTGTAGGGAATTACATTGGATGAGGCACCCGAATCAACCATACAATTGTGCACATTTATGTTAAAGGTTTCAAAGGTCAATAGGAAAGGGGAAGTGTTATATGTTTACCTTTTACCAATCAAAGAGGCATGAACAATAGATTGTTTCTTAAAAAAATTCTTCCCATAATCTGCACTCTAGTAGACAACTTTTCCATTTTCTTTCCTTCCCCCGACATCATTATCTTTTCTTTTACTCGAATATGATATTTGAAAAGACTTAATAAAATTTACATGTATCTGTGGTAACTTCAAAAGCTGAAACAAAGAAATATTATCTTCAGTTTTCTTCATATGCTCCACAAAATCATACTCTAAGTTATTCAAAATAGAGGAAGATGAAGGATTTGTGAGAGGTTGATTATTTATTCCCAGTATCAGAAGTGGATGGAGAAGACGATGTTGCAGTTAATCCTTTGTTGCTGGTATTGTAAGAATTATGAGATAAATGAACTTCTTTGGTATCATCATCTTCATATTCTCGTAGTAAGTTGTAAGAAATGTCCCAGAATGAATTAACTTGTTTCCCATAGGCTTCTTTTGCATCCCCGGATTGATATTCCTTCTGTGTGTCCTCTTCCCCTTCTTCTTCATCTTTCCCACCTTAAGAAGCTTCACCACCATAGTCTAGATCTTTAAACATATTGATGAAATCGTCCATGTTAATCCCCTCAGTAGGTGGAGTGGTCTTGTTGGTGGGAGGGGTAGTATTTTTTAAGGGAGTTTTGAAACATTTTCTGGTAGATGTACCTTCTCTATCATTCCTCTTCAAATCAACAATATCATTTGTAAGTTTTTTTACAATCCTCTACAAGCTCTACATATCCATGGAATCTTGATCCTTTTTCTCATAAGGGGTTTTGGTTGGAGGCAACTTCTTTTTTTTGGATTTATATTGGTCAATGTCGAACCTAGGGTTACCTTTTAGACTGAGTTTATATTGGTCAATGTCGAACCTAGGGTTACCTTTTAGACTGAGCATGTCCTTCTCCACCTTTATTACATATTTAAATGTTGCTTTAGGGGTTCTTTTCTCAGCTCTCTTAACAAATATGGACATGGAGACTAGTAGATATGAAGTATATAATTTGATGGACACATCCTCAACAAGTCTAGAAGTATCTAAAATCTTATTTATCAATAATAATAACCTTTTATTAAAATCTTTAACTTTTTCCATAAGGTCCATTTTTATTATGGATAATTCTAAAACTAGTACTGTGGGGCTTTTCCAATCTCCAAAGTTCTCTGAGAAAGCAATTTCAAAATTATTCTAGTTTGTAATTGATCCTTGTCTAAATGAAAAGTACCGCTTGAACCCCTTCCTTCAAAAGTATAATGGAAAAGTCTACACACCACATATTCATGTTCTACATTCACCAATGTAACAACATGAATACATTTCTTAATATGATCATCAACATATTATTTTTATCATAATCAAATTTTGGGAGAAGTTTCTCTAGATGGTTGGGTAGAGGATGTGTAATCCCTAGAAATGCAACTCCATCTAGGGAAATCCAAGGTAGATTAGCATTTGGGTTTGCATTATGGTTAGCCATATCTTCTCTGGGGCTTCCTGAATGACCACCTGAAGGTTATTCTTTTGACTATTCTCCTTCAGAGGGATATCTGGAGGAGAATTTTGGGAATTGGTGGTTCACCACCATAGAGAGATATGTATTCTTCAAATGCTATCTCAAAATGACTAGTTACTCCGAAGATGCGTTTTCCGAAGAACAAGCTTGTGGGAAAATGAACTTTTGGGAGAACAGGCGTGCGGGGAGATTGTGTTCGAAGTATTTCCTTGGTAACTTGATTTTCTGAGAATTCAATCGCAAAAGGAGTTATCTGATAGAATTGTGGGAAGGACTTTTCTAAAGGACTAGTTACTCCGAAGATGCGTTTTCCGAAGAACAAGCTTGTGGGAAAATGAACTTTTGGGAGAACAGGCGTGCGGGGAGATTGTGTTCGAAGTATTTCCTTGGTAACTTGATTTTCTGAGAATTCAATCGCAAAAGGAGTTATCTGATAGAATTGTGGGAAGGACTTTTCTAAAGAAACTGTTGAAAAGATATAACTTGAAATTCCGATGGGGAGATCTTGATAGGCTTGCGGCCTTTCGATTTTAGAAAAATCTTAAAGCAAGATAAACTCACTTTTCGATGGGGGAGTATCTGATGGAAAAGGTCTGACAAATTTGCAGCTTTCAAATTACAGGAAAAATGATTTTAAGTGTGATATAATATATTTCTGATGGAAATAACCCGAACGAAAGGAGTTTTATAGGCTTGTGGATTCTTGTTTCAGGAAATATAATGAACCATGTATATCATCATGTGTAAATATGATTAGAACAGAGGTCGATATCTGATCATTTCAAAGTAATCCAAAAGCAAGAAAGAACTTAAATAATCCAATGATTCTTTAAAAAAATTGATGCCAAGAAAAAATGAATAACATGAAAGAGGAGATCGAAGGTGAATGATAAAAAATATCATCTTCTATAAATAGAAAAATATTCTCAAACCTAAGGAAATATTCTTTCCCTTCATGGTTTATGTAGAAATTTTGGTTGGGGGGTGGGGCATTTAATTTTTCTAAAATAGGAAAATTTAATGGGAGTTGTTGTAGGTACAACAATTTTTGTATAAAACTCCATTTACCTTTGATGTTCTAGTGGTTTTCCACCAATATTCAACCTCTACCTTGTAATTCTCAATAGTGGAATCTAAGTCTCGACAAACATTTCCCTTTTCTGTACCCAACCATAGCACACAATTTGGATATGGTGATTGTACTATGAGAATTTATCCCTCTACGACATCCTCCCTTGAGGAGAATGCATATCTAGGATTGTTACATAAAGGTCCAATGTATTGATCCTCAATAGTGTGTACATTCTCCCTCAAGTATACTTCCATGATATGAAGTGTGAGTAGTATATCAATGTCAATGCATATTGCTTGCACTGTTGATGGCCAAAATTAATCTCTTGAGTACTCAATGATGACAAATGGTTTGTCCAAAGCCTTTAAGAAATTTTCTCAATAATTGATCTTTCAATGCCAATATTATTCCCCTCCCTTGTCAATCCCTTTCTTCGAAAATGGAATATAGGTTTGTAGTCCTTTATCTATCTCTTCCATCTTAGTGAGTTTCTTCACTTGTAGTTTTAAAGGCCAAGGTTTCCCTCTAGGTAAGTTTGGCGACCATTGGGAAATGAATGGCACACATTAATAGAAGGTGGCCACTTTTTACCCCAAACCAAGGCCTTATATTTCATAACTATTATTCCATCAAGAAGTTGGACTTTGAAGAAAGTGATAGGATGCTTTGTTGAATTCAATTTATGGGCATAGTACACACTATGACAAATTACAATATAGTTATTATGGGATGTTTGAATTTCACATAACCTCTTTACTTTTATTGGATCAATGGTGGCCCTACGTTTGTTGGTAATTTAGACACAATCATTACACCTTGAAAACAAGTTTTTCTTTGTGATCACAACATCTTGAGATTGATTTGTATACTGTGTTAAAATAGGATTGTGACACTAGAGGGAGACCTAATCTAACCATGTCCTTGTTAACCATTTTGAGTAGTGAATCTTGGGTCATTTTTGAAGGAAATAATCCGAGAGGCACCCTTGTTCCAACTTGAATTATTGAACACGTTAATTATGGAACCTTATCTGAATTTTGGTCCACAATCTTATTAACACTAGCCACTATTACAATATTATTTGATTTGTATTTTTTTAATCCACTATTACCATTCACTACCTTCAAGTAACCATTTTAAAATCTATTCTAATAGTGGTATAAAGTGAACCTTTTTATGCCATAAGCATGGTGCTGTGATTTTTTATAGACATCAAAGGTGTCATACTTCATTGTAAGAACAGATATCTTATTTTTCTTTCCTTGTCTAGCAATAGAGGAATTTGATTCTAGAGAATTTAGAACAAATTCTCTTCTTGAATTTTCATTCATGAGACACATCTTATTTTTCACCTCAATCAAAGCCCTCCTAGGTATTCTAGAAAGAAAATAATGTTTACAATAATTTGTAGTGTGCATCCATATAATGAGAGATTCATCATATAATGTTTCAACAAAGTTTGTACTCGACTTAGCATTAGAATATTCACGCATCCTTGGGTGTTTAAGCTAGTTGTATATCCTTCTAGTCACTATTTTTACTTCAATTCAATTCAATATACCAATAGGTGGATACTCCATTTGTAAATGGTATTCTTCTATTGCATTCCATAAATTGGTCTCATTCTCCTTAAAACATTTTCCTTTAATATCATATCTAAGAGGGCACCATGAAGGTTAACTAAGTGGTTCTCTAACTATCTTTAAAGAGAACCTTATAATAGGTAACGTTTGTCATTGTTTGTGAAGAAATTCTCAATAAGATTTATGAATTCATTACCACCTAGTGGTACAAAGTGCACTGCATCTTCTTCCACAACTTTTGAAATTGATACCAAGGTGATATAATATGGCTCTTAAGAACATTGATGGACCATATTCACCTTTACTCCCTAGAACATAAGGTTTTTATTATATCTCTTTGGTGAGGCTTAACCATCTAATTAATTGATATCAGGCTTGTTGTCATAAGCAAAGTGCCCTGGTCCACGGAAAGGGATCCTCCCCTCCCCAATGTAAAGTCCCAATTAGACTACACATTTATTAGAATAGGGAATCTGTCAATATTTTGTCCTGACAACTGTTACTATTGAACATGAAATGAATTATGGAATATGAAATGAAAAATGCTTTTAATCTATGTGTAGAATTCAATCCTATTTTACCTATCTTAGATATGAGCATATTTTAGCCAATGAACACACAATTACTTTTATATTTTTGTTATAATTTCGTGAACATGAATTTATACAAGAAAATAGCAACATAAGAATATGAAAAGGAATGAAAAGTAGAAGTTGTCCACAACCTTGCATTCACCGTCCCCGAGCAAACATTTCAGAAAATCAAAGAAAGAACTATAATCTTCATGTAGAAAATTCTATAACAAAAGGATACAGTCTTATAATGATCCCAGTAACAACATAAACACTAAAAATATTTCTTAGCATACGTAGTGCTAGACACCAATTATCTTCCTTCAAAATTGACCTTGAGGGCTTCTTCTCATTAAAATTTTATAAAATAGTTTACAAAGTATCAACAAGCAAGTTGATTGTCTTTTATAGATTTTCAGTTCATAACTATCCTATGACTTCTTGGATTCCTTTCTTGGTAGTTATGAAATCTTGAACTTCCTTTCTCTGTTCCTTCTAAATCAATATTTTAAATCAAAATTTGTCTTTTACTATGGTCATAGTCGACCATGTGCTTTGTCTTCTAAGTAGGTTTCCTACACATCATGTTGGGAATATATTACTATGATGTACCTAAATATCAATTGTTCAAAAGTGACTTCATGGGACACTAGTTCCTTAGGAATGGGTCCCATTTCTCTCTTAAGTGTGCTAAGGAAACAATTAATCGGATTGTTTTCCTTACAAGGATTTGCAATTTTTTATTTTAGGACCTCCTTAGATATCCTAGGAGTTATTCCAATTACAATTCCCTTTCCCTTGATAATCTCTTCCAACTCATTTAAAACATTTTTCATGGGCCATGGTGAACCATGTTCCCTAGTGGAGGGAGGAAATATCTTTCAATCACTTTTTTCCGTAGCAAGGTGCAAGTGTTTTTAGTTATTCATGAAAGAAGTGATATACTTTTTAAGTGACATACTTATAGATTGACAATTCACTAGGGATGCGTAATTGCATTTTCTCTTGTAGTCATTCTAGGTAGGTATTTTGGCACATATTTCCCCTCTTATTTCCAACTTTTGAGCTCATCCAACTTAGTTGAAATCCATACAACACTACCTTTTATCCTTGATATTTTCTAGGTACGTGAGAAACTAAGTTGCAAGGATTTGGAACTCCTAAAGGTTGGAAATGGGCATACATTATCCTTTGAGTGCTTCTAAGTTCATCTTTGAGTTCAAAAGTGAAAACCTTGAAATAAAATAGGTTGGTCATATTCATCTTGTAGTGAACCACCTCTTCTTCCAGTTGCTCTACCTTTCATTGGTATTGTTCAATTTTTGTTGTCATGCTTCTAATGTTAAATTTTGAAGCTTGGGAAAAGATAACCCCTACAAAAGTTATGGAAATAATATTTTTTCTTGTGTCTACCATAAGTAATGTTTTAGTGGTCACCATGAGTTCAAGAAATCTCTATAATTCGAATCTATTGTGTGATTTCTTCACCACATGACTTTTGGTTTTGTCAAACACAAATAAATCGATAATTGCAACTACATCGAACTTGGAAAGGATGAACTTCCCAAATTCAAGTTCACCTAAAGGAAAGTGACCCCCTATGATAGATGTGCCTAGGGTGTTTCATGAGGTTTTCTTCATCCTCTCTTTTCTTTCAATGCTTCCTCTTATTCCTTTTTTTTTTAGCTTCCTCTTCATGAGCCAGTCTTGAATATTCATTTATTTTTATCTCCTCTACCTCTTTCTACAATCTTAAATCTTCATCTTCCTTTTGCAACCTTAGGTCTTCAACTTCTTTTTTTATTCTAATTTTGGCTTCTATTGCTATTGCTTCTTTCTCTCTAGCTTCTTTCTCGAGTCTCTCATCTTCCATTTTCTCTTTATTCTTGTCTTTGTCTCATCTGTTAATGCTACCCATTCTAAAGGCCACTTCATCCAAATATGTGGCTCTTTAGTATACTTCCTCTTCCTTCCATATTTTGTTCTGATATGGCCATATGTATTTACAGTTATGGCGATGGTGCTTGACTATATTCAAAGGATCATTCCTTCTAAATATTTCTTCACCGAAGTGGAAGGAAACCAAAAAATTTCTTATGCAAGTACATATTTTACATATTTAATCCCATATGCCCATATATGGAAAGGCAAAGAGGGCCACAATGATTTCTTGTCTTGGGCGAGTGTTGCAACAACTACATTCAAAAACGTTTAATAAGTTACCTCATCAAGAGACATCTTATCAAGGATGAATTATGGTAAGATATGGGGTGCCTTAATAGCTCCAAAAATCCTTATATATGTGCCTCTCTTTGTGACATGTCAATCACCAATCACATTCATCACCTACATATCATTTTCTATCAATCATTGGTCAAGTTCAAAAAATATCCACTTTTACATGGGTGCTAAAAAATGCTCACAAATATTGGTGTAGAATATCATGAAGTGATGTTCCCACATGATCAGGTAGTAGATGTGGATTGGTGCCTCATTGGGATACTATTTCCATCCCATTACCGGGAAAATATTTACGACATAAGTAATGTCCAACATATAGGAGGATATAGAGAATGTTGGTGGAATGCATATGGTTGTGTGTTTGTCTCTGGAGATGACTTAAGCCATTGACAATGAGAGTATAAAATCCCAATTGAATATTTCCATGGTTTGGGTGACTTGGTGAATAAGTAGCACTCAATACTCTTTAAATTGATTTTCATCCTCCTCTCCATCTAATTTACTAATTAAAAGCACCATGATTTTATATGGAATTTTTAGATTATTTGTGGTATAGGCTCTCAATATTATGGTCCTCAACACTTTTGGATTGATCCACAAACTCTTTAGGAGATCATGATAATGCAAGGAAAATTGTAAAATCCACTCCTCCATGAGATCAATAACTAGTTTGGGAAATTTATAGCAAACTTCCAAGGATCAGGGGGTTGGAAGGAGGTGACATATTTTCTGGAAGTGTCCTTGACCAATATGTTCTTAATATCTACTTAAATTATTATCCATAAAATAACTTCAGTGTAAGGGAATACTATAGGCATGGTTTCAACCCTTATTTAATGATTTGTTGGTAGACATTATAGTCTGGATTCACTTCCCTAAGTAGAAGAGGGAGACATGGATAAGTTTTCTTTAAAAATTTCATATAACTCACCCCACTTGTAACTGGTTCTCACATCCATACTACATAAAGTTTCCCCATACGCTAGTCTAGGGGTGGTCACCTATGGTTTAAGTTCTTCAATTTCTTCCCTGTCTAGGCTCAATTTGATAACTGCCTCCTTTTGTTTTATTTATCTCTTGGAACCCATCTCTAGATCTCGTGACTTGTCCATTTCAACAATAGAGCACATTAGTGGAGTTAGAAGAAAATTTAAAATAAAATGCCCATTTTTGGTGAAAAAATATTATTTTAAAATAAATATAGAGGAAATATGACTTCCAAGGAAGTGATTTTAGGACCCATATCTTTTGGCATTGGCCAATCTAGTGGCACCCCAAATATGTATGAGAAATTCCACTTTGTATCTATTCACTAAGATTGTAAACAAGAAAAACAATAATGGCTTATGGATTGAACATTTACAAGATTTGGTTTGGGCATAGTGATAAATGGTGAGAAAAACTTGTGTTGAGAGGGAAGATAGAATTTGAGAAACTAAGGCCTAGTAAATTTTAGGTTACCTCTCATAGTTATGAGTTAAGAACATTCAAGATTTTCAGGGTCCTACCCTAACCTCCCTACTTTAAGCTACATGGGATTTAGTTAATTTTCATATGTAACTTTCCTCTGTAATGTTCCAAATGCTTAAAATATCATAATAGAATATACATACACACCATGTACAGAAATGTGAGCATGGAGAAACACTCCAATATAGATAACAGAGATGAGTTACACAATAACTTCCTAAACAATAGGAGAACCTCCTCCAAATATCCAAATACATTTATACATCACAATTCACATGTCTACAATAATGAATACATGATCTTTGTTATCACATGTAGTTGTCATGGGTCACTTGTCCCTTAGGTTTTAATTTTTATCCTTTAGTCTTTAGGTTTGCTTGATTTGTCCCTTAGGTTTTAATTTTTATCCTTTAGTCTTTAGGTTTGCTTGATTTTTCTCTTTGTGATTTGCTTAGGTTAGTCTAAACAAATAAAGACTTGGGTTTTTTCTCACCTTTTTGGCCCACACATATGATTTTAGCCTAGGTTCATTTTATGGTTTATGACTTTGACTCATCTTTTGACTTGACACCAAGCATTTTCGACTCCATGATCCTAATGACCTGACAAGTCACTCCATCCACTCATGATCCTTATCCTTTCCATGTTGTCCCTATGTCTATTAAGGGGGTCAAATCAAACTTTGAAAAGGGTGTTTCCAACTCACTAAGCGTTTCCGTAGCGCACCTTGTCCTATGATCCTTTACCATAATTCGCCATAATCAGTTGATGTCATGTCTTCCATTGTTTTCAGTGCCCTTGTATTTAAAAAGGAATAATGAGATTTGGTCATTTATGAGCTTGCTAACTGTTTATGAATTTGAAATTCTCCTCCTAAGCTCGACGTTGCTGAAATCACTAGTTCAGGCAAAGCTACAGATTGCACTATAGGATCGATTGTTAGAGATGAATTAGAAGTTGAGGTGTATGTAGCATTTCCATAGCTTGTTGCAGATATTCCATCATTATCCACAACCTCCAGGTATTTTGTGAGTCTTTTCAGCTGCATGTAAAACTGTTAAGATACACCTGCCTGATTTTTTGGTAGCTCCTGGCGCTACAGACTACATCTTCTCTCACCCATTTTCATCTATATCTCTTTTTCCACAGACTCCATAGTCATTTTCCAACTAAATTTATCCTATACTAAGGTCAATCCATTTCACTTCAAAATATTGAATGCCCATTCATTCACTTGGCTCTTGTGTTCACACTGTGCTACAGAAAATCGCTGCCAAAACTACGCTATAGATCCCCTGTCCCAGTGTTGCATTTTCCTTGGATTTATCAGTTCCATCTTCTATATTCACAAGATCCATGCCTTAGGCTCCTTTATTCACTGTGTCATCCTACATTTTATCTCAAAGTCTGCTGGCAATGAGGAGGATATAAGCCCCTACCTTTTAAATCTTTGATGACCATTGTATGGTGTCATAAAACTAAATAGTGTGTCCCTGCATACCTTTCCTTGGAGTTTCTTTCTTTTTTTATAAAAGAAAAACCATCAGACCAATCTATTGTTAATTCAAAATTGAGTTGGAGGAAAATCCTTGAAAGAGTAACCATTACTCATTGTCAAATCTCATAGATCTTTGCCTATGTTTGGTTTCTTTACCCCTAATAGAATTACAACCTTTGATCCCTTGTTTATATCCATGGATACACATCAAAGGAAGAAGTCTCACAAGGGAAAGAGTGTGGTCAAGACTGAACCTTCTGACATGCACCTATTTGATGATGAGCCTATGGTCAAGGAGGTTTTCCAAAGGGTTGGTTGCCTCTCTTTTTGTCAAAACATGCAGAGGGGACACCCTGAAGTAGCAAGGTAGTTTGCATTACACTTTGATGGAATTAAGACCAAGGTGGGAAACCTTGAGTTTGAGGTATCTGAGGCCTCTATTGTAGCAGCCACTTGGGAAACCTTGAGTTTGAGGTATCTGAGGCCTCTATTGTAGCAGCCACTGAGATACCCAATACTGGTGAGAGGTGATCCTCAATGTTTCCTTTTCCAAGGACTTCCTCAAACTAGACTATCAGAAAGACAATTTGTCTAAGGGAGTGCCTAGGAGCCACCTAGTTGAAGGCTTTGATAAAATGATGAAGATCATCCAGAGATATTTTACATGTGAGGGAATGTTTAACATGATATACCAGTATCATATAAGACTCTTGCTACATTTCACTGGTAAGGATTCAATGAATATCCATTTTTATCTGTTGAGGAGTATGGGAAAGATGTTTGATAGAGTCCAAGCCAATTCCAAGGCTATGGACACTAGTGTCTTCCACTCTGGGTTGATCAGGATGTTGGTGATGGAAGATTAGAAGAAAAGGAACATTCCTTGGGAACAGTTCATTGTCTCTTCCCATATGCAGCTAGATATAGCCTCTACCCCTCAATCTAGGATGCACCCATATGCAGCTAGATATAGCCTCTACCCCTCAATCTAGGATGCAAAGCCCTTTTCCATCTAGTAGTGTTTCCCCAGCAAGAACAAGCAGGAAAAGAAAAAGAAAACCCACTACTCAAGACAAAGAAATCCCTAAGGAAATTGAAGAAGAAGAGAGGGAGATCCATCACTCCCCACAGAGATATTTTTCACCTCCTCCTGCACCCGAATTAGAAGAAGTACCTTCATCTACCAAAATCACAGCCAAGAGGGGGAGGAAGTTGCATTTCCCTTCACCTACTCTAGTAGCTAAGATCAGAATCAGGAAGCCTTTTACTAGATCATCATCCCACAAGGAAGTTGTTGAAGTGGAAGTCTTACCCAAGGCTTCAGTTCCAAGGAAAGAGAAAGATAAAGGTAAAGTAATTGAGAATCCTGTTGAGTTTATAGACAGAGCCTCCGTTCAATAGAAAGATAAAGGTAAAACCACTGAGAAACCTATTGAGGCTATCAACATCAACACTCCTCCTAGTAATCCCACTTTCAAAAGATTGATCAGACAACTCAGGGGTGCTAGGAAAGAAGTTGCTTGTTTGAAGGCAGAAAGTTTGACTAGGAGAAGAAAGATGAAGGAGCTCATGGACATGTATAGTGAAACCTTGGATCTAGCAAGGTTTTCAACAAGAAGAGCCTTGCCTCTCCTCTCCATAGGAAACTTAATACCCTGTACAGGAAAAATCGAAGCTTTCAGTCCCAAAACAGAAAGCTCAAAGAATAATTGCAACATTGCAAGGATGAACTAGCCCAGAAGAACTTAAATGTTCTGGTACAAGATGCAATAGAAAGACATGAACCAACAGTTAACAGGAGTACCCCTACAAAGGAAAAAGATGTTTCTATGATAGAGGGAAGTTCTCCTCCAACAAGGAGGAGTGCTAGATTGATGAAGTAGATGGGGGGATGGCAAATCCATTTTTTTGGGTGATCTCTTTTTGCAAGTTTGAAATGATCAAGGAAGTGTGATTTTTCTACCTATACGGGAATCTATAGGCTCCTAGTCCATAAACTAAGTTTTTTGTGTTTTTGAAGAATTGATTACATCACACAGAAAAAACACAGAGATTATATAGCGACATGGCGCTACGGAATCATCTATACATGATTTTATACAGTTGCACTACCAAAGCATCTATGAAATCTCTTAGCTAAACACAACAATGGAGCTACAGAAACTGCAGAGCTATTTCATGGGAGGTGCTACCGAAATTGCAGAGATGTTACACAAGAAGTGCTACAGAATTTGCAGAGTTGTTACACAGGAGTGACACTATGGAAATTGCAGAGCTATTTCATGGGAAGCACTATGAAATTTGCATAGTTGTTTTACAAAGGGCACTACAAAATTGGCTACCAAATGCGCTACAGAATGGCACTATGAACTGGCCATTACAGTCAAAGGTTTGAATTCATGACTCCTTCCTGATTTTTGATGATATGGAGAGAAGAAAGGATCACAGGTGGCATCTTCGAAGCAACATACAAGCATTGGAGGACACTTGGAACTGAATAAGAATGTGCCTAAGCTAGAATACATTCCATTTAATTCTTGTTGGAGTGGTTGCCAACATGGATCCTAAATTTTAGCAGTTTGTTAAGATCTGTTAGCACAGGTGTTAGAATTGTAGTTGTTTTGGAGAATCCTAGGA
>CBVK0100073347.1:0-11601 GCA_900067695.1 Picea abies
CTCTCTCTCTCTCTCTCTATTTAGCAGTTTTCTATATCTTTATATAATTTGTTTTATAAAGAACATCGTATTTTATTCTTCATAGATGGATTAAGAATTAGATAAAAAAGATCTAATTTTTATAAAGAACATCTATGGATTAAGAATTAGATAAAAAAAAATCTAATTTTTATAAAGAACATCTTATTTTCTTCTTCAAAGATGGATTAGGAATTAAATAGAGGATTGAATCTCAGTCTTTTTAAATGGTGGATTTGGGCTCAGAAAACAACTTCTTGCAACCTCCCTATTTCATTGTTTTTCTCTTCAATTACAATTCCATATGTTTTAGCTATTCTAGGGATTATTTCAATTACTAACATAGATTTTGACTATGGATTTATCAAACACTTGGAGGGATCAAATTTCTTGTGTGAAGTTTTTGATCATTTTTCTGTAAAACCTATAAATCACAACTTATTGAAATACAAATATGTAAAAACACAATTTGAGATGCTAATATTTTTATCATTTATGATGGATTTAGGCTAGTTGTAGTCTCATTCAAATCAATATAATTTAGAATTAACAACTTTTGTATATATGGATATGTAAAAATACAACTGTGATTGTTGTTAATATGTTTATATTTTCATTGTAACAATATTTATATGTCATATATGTAAGGTCTTCAGCTAGAATGGTGTAGAGACCCTCACCCAAGTCCTCAAGGAGACAAAACTTGGGGTTGCTCCATCACCCAAGAGTCGCACTAGTTGGGAAAGTGGGTGCCTTGGGCATGTGAATGCGCCAAGGTACTTTCCCAAGCACGAGGAGACACATGGAGTGGAAGTGACCAAGAGACGGGGCACACCAAAGAAATTGGGGCACGTTAGCATGAGGAGTGCACCAAGGTTGGGGAGTGTTGATCTCAAGGCACATGATGGTTGATGGACCCAAAGGTTCATTTGGGTGCACCAGATCTGCGAAGGGGCACATAAATTCATTTGGGCATGATGGTTCACAAAGGGGCATGACACACCCAAAGGACGCGTCAGTTCATGATGGTGAACTTTGGAGTCCATATAAGAGAACAAGGGTGCACAACTAAGGAAGACAGATTTTCACAATAAGGAGAGCAAGATCAACTTTATGATTTTGAGGCAGAATTGGACGAAGAGAGGCGATCTTCCTCAAGGAGCCAAGTCATTCGACATGGGAGGACTTGTGTTTCCTTGAGGTGATTTTTTGGATAGAGTTGGGGTGACCTTATTTTGGGTTGCATTTGGGGAAGTCTTATTGTAGATATAAGTGAGGCATGCTATGAGACAAAACCACGAGTTTGTTTGAATTCTTGCAGCAGAGAAGAGATGGTGAGTATGTGGTGGACACACATTTGGGGTGCTCCATAGGAGTTTTGAAATTTGTTATGATAGACGAGTCTTGGTGTGACGAATCTATGTATGAGTGTCTTGGAAAGGTGAAGTGAGTTGTGTGACTCTTCCTAAGTTGTAAACCGAGTCAATAATTCTCATATTGTAACTATTTCACAATAATAAGACTTGGCTAGGTGTTAGACACGGTTTGTGCTACCTGCACTATATATGTGTCTTTCTTGTTTGTTTCACAATTGTTCTCTTCATTTCATAGATGCATGCTTAAATGAGTAAGTGTTAAGACGGTTAACAAATTGTCTAAGTATACAAGAATTGCACTACATTAGGAGTGTGATTTGCAATGTCGCATGTCCTTAAGAGGTGCATGATCACAATATTTGGGAAAACACACTATGGGGATGTGAAAATATATACAATACATCTATTTATGTGTAAGTATGATATCTCTTTTTCTATCTCTCTATTTATCTGTTTTATATATCTTTGTATAACCATATTTATATTAGGTGTACATATCCCTCTCTATATATGGGTGTCTACAAGAATTTGATGGATGAAAAAGTGGCAATGGGGTGAGAATGAATGCACTTGTGTGTTCTTGATTTGACATGATAGACATGATCCCTTAAACTTCCATGAAGGATGCCAAGTCAATTTTAGGTGGGCATCAACAAGATCATGCACACGTTCCTAAGAATGTGCATGTGCCCTAGGAATGTGTGCACGTTCCTGTAGTGTGATTTTATAAAATTCTTGTGGATGGTCTATTACACCAATAAAATACAACGTGCATGCATTTTTTAGTGTTATTGAGTAAATTTGGGAGAAGAAACTAACGAGAGCTTGACAAATCACTTCCCTCACTCTACTAACTTAATCTTCAACTAATTCTAGGTATACGCTTTCATAGAATTTCATTTTTTTTAATTTCATAATGTGTTTAAATAATTAAAAAATAAACCTAAATTTAATTTTCTCTTATTAAATTGCATCAAACTTAATTAATATGGAGACTGGAGAAAATCCAAACCCAAAATCACCATAGGAAGGCACACCAAACCCTAATCCACAATTGACAAACATAAACATGGAAATTGATGCAGGGTTGGGGTCTCTTAGAACCCTTTCACAAGACTTGCGAAATGCTAGAGAGCCCTCACGATTATCACTAACCAATTCCCTAGACAACATTGTATCTTCCATTGTAAATGCCCAAGGCCAATTAACTAATATTTCTGATTATAGTGCTAGAATGCATGAATACTACGGGACAAAGCTAGATAAAAACCAAGTTAGAGACCTAAACATTTAAAAACAACAATTAATGACATTTCTTATCGACCTAGGAACCAGAGTACAACCACCAGTCACAAAGAGACGCATCTGTATAGACTGACGCACCTACCAACTTGCTTTAGACAAAGTTTATGTTAGGTATCCATGTCAACTAATTTGACATCGGTGACTTCCAAGGGGTGAGTTGTGGGTTTGTATATGATAGATAAAATGCTAGCCATTACCCATTTATAGGTCCTCGTCCTCCTAGGAAAAGGCCTACCCCCCCTTCCCAACATCCTCTCATCACAGAAAACATCATCTAGAGACAAACATCCATATCCACCTTGATTTTTATCCTGGTGCAACACAACACTTTTATAAAATTATCCCACCAAGAGATACCTATAAGTGATGTTGGGGTAGGGACTGAGCCTTCAATCCCCGTAGTAATACCATCAACATTGGAAAATGAATCAATACTAATTTCCACCACTTATGCAGTAGTAATAGTAGCATCCCATTGGTTCGATGTATCACAAACTCATGTATGGTAGACTGAGCACCACCATGCATTCCTACCAAAAGTATCTTGTTTGAAACTACCAAAAAATTCAACACTTTCTCTAAAATATTGTGTGCTAGTGTATTCAACGTGACCTTTGATAAATTCACCATAGTGATTTGCTTATTCTCTAGCAATCTCATTGATCTGCTACTATTCTACTACACCTGTAATATAGTTGTTTTGCTTCTACATGTTTATGAGAAATCAAATATAATGTTGTTGTGTTTCTACAGGTTGTAGTATCAAACAACAATGAACCATCTCCACCTAGGATGGATAGATCACCCCCTTCCCAGGTATCATGTGTCGATTTAATTCTTGTTTAAATGTGAACATTTTTATATTGTTTTGGTTGAATTTCACATTTTTGTTCTAATAAAAATAGTATAAATGTGTATCTAAGTTGGTTCATCGACTAATAGGTCACCCATACCACCACCATCCCATTCATCACTACTGATGTTCCCCCCATCATTTTCCATCGGCTACATGGCAAGTCCAATCCTTGGCCACCCTTCCCTAACTCTTGGGATACCACTTTTCTCTCTAAGGGTTCTTTCATACCTCATACAACCCCTGTGGATTTATCGCCACCGACCACCCACCCCCACCTTTTCAATTCCATCCATCCATAGTGGTTTCACCTACACACCACCCACCAATCATCCTTGTTGCAACCTAAACCATTTTGATGCAGACCCCCTACCTCTGCCTCGGTAGGGTCTGCTAACCTTCCAGACAAGGATCATTCTTCAATCTATCGAGTTGAAGCAGCTCTTTGATTCCCTACTGGAATCTTATGAACAAATCCACATGACCTTTTATGAAACTCACCCTGTGCAAACAATAACCAAGCATGAGCCTCACCTCCACAAGACCACGGGGTGTGACCGCTTGCCTACACAAAAGGTGCGTCACGATTTCTCCTGTCAAGACTTTGCGAGTGAGGCAACCTTGACTCTCTGACTCCTTAACTCCGAAAAGAGATTAACATTCCTTAGCTCTTCCCTTGGCCTCTTTCCATCTGACAATTCACCATGACCTGGGGCCCAACTCTCAAGTGCGTCAGGATTTCGTGTATTGGGAATTCTCGATGCAATTCACCTCCATTCTCCTGACTCCCAAAATGCCGATATTTTAGAGCTCCCAATCCAATGGTCCTGATTCCCCCACGATTTGACAGCTTAGATCTCGTCGGGGTTTCACGTATCAGGATTTCATGTATCGTGAGGTCGAAATACCTTTCATCTGTGTTCTCCCGATCCCTGAAATGCCAAAATCTGCTCTGTGACAGATCAACGGTCCATGCTCCTTCTTTGATTTGACGACTCAGATATAATCGCGAGTTTTGGCTAGGCGAGTTCTTAACCTCTTCCCTTTGACTTCTCTCATGTGAGAGTTAGCGAAATGCTAAACTCTTGACGCACCCTGCTCCTCACCGAGCGAGTTGCTCCCACCAGGACCTTCTTCAACCACGGGCCCGAAGAGTCTGAGCTCTTCCAACTCCCCTCGGGAGTCACGGGTCACCCACAATAACCCCTCGACAATCTCCCTCCCTTCAGAAGTCGGGATATCGCGACTCGAAAAATCGCGGTTCACGCGAACACCATTCTCATACAAAAACAAAACCCCGATCCCCGATGGTCAATGGGTCAACCCTTCCGCTTTATCGGAGATTTCCCTATCGGGATATCGGGGTATGCGATGTCATGAATTCTTGACACCATAAAGTCCCGAACCCCGAACTCCAAGGGATCCTTTGACGCGTGCCCTACAACTCAACGGGTGTGATTACATCGGGGAATCACAAGTCGCACTTTCCCCGGTCACAATTCTTTTGTATCGCAAAACCCCGAATACCGAATCCTAACCTTCCGGGATCGGAGGCCACGTGTCCCTCTGAAGATCGACGGTTCCCGTCAATTCGGGAATCTGCAACTCGGGATTTCACGAGGTGTAAAACTCTCACCTTACCAATCCCCGAATGTCGACACCCCAAAGTCCGATGGACTTTGATTCTCCACACCCGCGCTTACAGGTTAACTCCCGCGTGACTCCCCCTTGATCTGATGATCCTCGGGATCTCGCAAACTTCACGGGGTTCTCCAACCGTCGATTCTCTTCCTCCTGAGAATTTTCCGCTGCACCAACTTCGTCCTGTGTAACTGAAGTAAAGGGTACTATCCCTCCTGAGCTTGGTCCCTCTTCTCCTCCAGAGACTCTGTACCAACGGCCACACTCAACTTCCACAACTCTTGAAGTGTCGAATTCTTCCAGACTATGTGCACTTCTTAAAGACAATAACTCGCGTCGTTCATCTCTCAGAATGACTACTGAGACTTCAATCCGACCTACGCTTCATCTGCATGGCTCGAACCACCAAATTCACCCTGGACATACGAGAACAAGAGTTTAACCGCTTAGCCTCCTCAATGCACTCAATGCGGAGGAATTAAGTGCGCTTGGCTTTGAATTCCTTCCTTCAAACGGCAGCGCAACGATCTTTTCCAAGTAATTCAAAATTGTATGTGCTGGCCTATCCAGCTGTATCCTCTTTCTTCGTGTGCTGGCTCGTATGATGAATTGCGGATGCTCCTACATCATACTCCTCGACTCAAAAGATTTCATGGGCTCCTGCCCATGAGCTCCTGTACAGTCTGTCCATGTTTCAGAATCACTGCTTCATCCTCCCAGCTGGCATCCTCCATTGGGTGGTTCTTCCACTTCACCAGGTATTCAAAATACTGCTTCTTCCTGGTCTTTCTTCCAACTCTTTTATCCAGTATGCACTCCATCTCAGGCTTCTGTGCAACTGGTAATTGCTTCTGCCACTCTACCACTGGTTCCTTAGTTCCAATGTCTGTTTCTTCAGCCCTGTAGGGGTATAAATCCGAAATGTTGAAAATCAGAGATATCTCAATGCCCTTTGGCAACTCAAGCTCATATGCATTCTCGCCAAATTTCCTCAGAATCCTGCATGGACCGATTTTCTTCATCTTGAGCTTGTTGTACGTTCCTCTTGGGAACCTTTCTTTTCTCAAGTGCGCCAGAACCATGTCCCCAACTGCAAACTGAAGTTGTCTTTTCCTCTGTTCGGCTCTGCGCTTATACTCTTGATTGGATTTTTGCAACCGCTGCTTCACCTGCGTGTGAAGTTCTTTCATCGCCTCAGCGAACTCCTCAGCTCTCGCGCTGCTAGTCTCATCCTGTTCTGGCTCCCTGAGCTCAGATACTCCTCTGGGCTGTGTCCCATACAAAATCTGGAACGGACTCTTACCTGTACTCCGATTCACAGAATCGTTGTACGCAAACTCTGCCTGTGGTAAGATCTGATCCCAACTGGTGTGATGCTCCACCACTAGGCTCCTCAACAGATCTCCTAAGCTTCTATTGACCACTTCTGTCTACCCATCTGTTTGTGGATGGTAAGAAGAACTGAATGCTAAATCAGTCCCCAATTTCTTCCACAACGTCCTCCAAAAATGACCTATGAACTTCGTGTCCCGATCCGAGACTATGCTTCTCGGCAATCCATGCAATCTCACAATTTCTTTAAAAAACAAATTTGCGATGTGGGTCGCATCACTTGTCTTATGACATGGAATGAAGTGTGCCATTTTTGAGAATCTGTCCACCACTACAAAAATGGAATCAACTCCTCGCTGTGTTCTAGGTAAACCCAACACAAAATCCATACTAATGGCTTCCCATGGCCTCTCGGGTATGGGCAATGGCTGATATAACCCAACATTCTGCTTTCGGCCCTTTGCATGTTGACATATTCTGCACCTGTCAACAAATCTCCTAACATCTGTGCGCATGCCTGGCCAAAAATATGATTCGCTCAGCTTGGCGAATGTTTTGTCATGCCCGAAATGACCTGCTAGTCCACCGCTATGCTTTTCTCATACCAAATTCTCTCTCATAGAGCAATCTGGAATGCACAATTGATTGCCCTTGAATAGCAATCCATCCTGTATCAAGAAATCTATCCACGGGCTCCTATCTCTGAGCATCGGATTCTTGGCTGCTTCATCAGCTTCCCCAAAATCAGCATCACCTGCATACATATCCTTCAGGTTTTCAAAACCCAAAGTCTTGACCCTGAATTCCTGCAGCAATAAACATTTTCTACTCAAGGCGTCTGCCACCTTGTTCACAGTCCCCAAAATGTGTTTGATCACGAATGTGAAATTCTGCATGTACTCCACCCATTTCGCATTCTTTTGATTCAGCTTGTCCTACTGACTCACGAATTGCAGTGCATGATTATCACTGTACAGTAAAAATTCTTTGGGTATGAGATAATGCCTCCACTTCTTCATTGCCTGGACAATGGCATAGAATTCTTTATCATATGTGGAGTACTTCAATTTTGCATCATCCATCTTCTCACTGTAATATGCAACAGGTCTGTCATCCTGACTTAAGACCCCTCCAACAGCATATCCACTAGCGTCACACTTCACCTGGAAGGTCTTCTGAAAGTCAGGCAACACTAACACTGGCTGCTCGGTTATCTTTTGCTTCAACAAATTGAAGCTCCTTTCAGCCTCGGCTGTCCACTGGAAAATCTTATGCCGCTTTTTCACAGTGTCCATCATTGCGGCACTGATTCCACTAAAATTTCGAATGAATTTTCTGTAGAAGCTTTCCAAACCGTGAAAGCTCCTTACCTCAAAAACATTTCTTGGCGATGGCCAATTTCTGATCACGTTCACCTTCTCAGGATCCATCTTTAATTCGTTTGCCGAAATTACAAAACCAAAATAAATGAGTTCTGTCTGCATGAAGGAAAACTTCTTCAAATTAATCAGCAGCTTCTTCGGCTGTAATCTTCTCATCACAATGGCTAAATGCCTCAAGTGTTCAGCCTTTGTCTTGCTGAAAATCAATATGTCATCCAAGTATACGACCACAAATTTTCCAATGAATTCCTGCAGGACTTCATTCATCAGCCTCATAAAAGTGCTTGGCGTGTTTGTCAATCCAAACGGCATGAACAGCCATTCGTACAAACCCTCATTTGTTTTGAATGTTGTTTTCCACTCATATCCCTCTCTCATCCGGATCTGATGATATCCGCTCTTGAGATCTATCTTCGAAAAATAATTTTCCCCGCTCAGGCAATCCATCAAGTCGTCCATCCTCGGTAGTGGAAACATGTACCTGATGGTGATTTTATTTATCGCCCTGGAGTCTGTACACATCCTCCAGCCTCCATCCTTCTTTGGACTCAGTACTGTCGGAACAACACATGGACTCAGACTCTCTCTCACTAGTCCCTTGTCCTGCAGATCCTGTACCTGCCTTTTGACTTCCTCGTTCTCCTGAGGTGTCAATCTGTACGCTGCATTATTTGGCAAACTTGCTCCGGGTATGAGGTCAATGTGGTGACTCACACTCCTCATTGGTGGCAACGAACGAGGTAGTTCGTCCACGATGATATCAGCGAACTCTCCAAGCAGCTCCTGGATCTCCTCTGACAAGTCGTCCACTCTTGTGCTTGTCAGGACAATTCTCGGCTTCCTGACAACAAAGAACTGTGGTTCCTCATCCTTCTCCAACTCCATGAGAAGTTCCTTCCCACTCATGAGAAGTATGGTGCTGCTCACTTTCGGTTTCACTTCCTTATCCTTCCCCGGAAGCAGTGTATGTGTTTTTTCATCCTTCTCCAAGGTGTATGTGTTCATTCTCCCATCATGAACCACATGTCTATCATACTGCCATGGTCTCCCCAATAAAACATGACAGACATCCATGGAAATGACATCACACAAGATTTCATCTCTATATTCACCCATTTTAAAATTTACCAAGCATTGTTTTGTAACACATACCTGGTGTCCTTTCTGCAGCCACGTCACTTTGTATGGACTCGGGTGCTTGCTCGTTTTTAGCTCTAGCTTCTCCACCATCTCGGTCGAAACGAGATTATCGGTGCTCCCACTGTCCACTATGACCTTGCATTTCCAGCCCTTGGTCTTGCAAGTCGTCCGGAACAGTCTACATCTCTGAGCTGTATCCTCCACCTCTTTCTCGGGTTTCAAGAGAACTTTATGCACTGTTAGTGACTTCCCACTTCCAGCGTCTTCATCTTCAACATCACGCCTCTATGCCTCAGTGACATGAGCGTTTCCTCTGTCCATCTTTCTCTCTGGGAAATCAACGGCTTTATGTCCGTCTTTCCCACATGTAAAACATGTGATGACTCCTCCACGGCCTCTTCCTCTACCCCAGGTACGAGGAAAAGTTTTGGTGTCAGCATATCCTCCTTGCTGATCACCTTGCTGTCTCCTCGGCTCAAAAATTTGTTGTCTCTGCTCAATTTGTGGCTGCCTCTGCTGTGAGGTTCCGCCTTTCTCAGCTTTACCCTGAGGCCTCTTCCAATCCTCCTTGGGCTTCTGTGTCCTCTCTTGGGCCATTGTTTTTCCTCTAGGCTGGCTTCTGCCTCGCCCTCGCTGTCCTTGCTTGTGGATCAACTTCTCTTCGGCTTTCAGAGCCATTTGGTACACTTCCTCAACTGTTCGGATGGTGACCATGCTCAATTCATCATGAATGTCATACCTGAGACCATTCAGATACCTCGCCACCTTTTCATCATCACTCTCTCGATGACCTGCTCGAATATTGAGCCTATAGAATTCCTCGGTGTACTCCTTCACCGTCATCAGTTTCTGTCTCAGATTCTGCATGTGCCTGAACAGAGTGATCTGGTAATCCCTCGGAATGAACTTCGCCTTCATCTTGGCGATCATCCGATCCCAGCTCTTGATCTTCTATTTGCCTTTGGAACGTCTGTCCGCCTGCAACTCGTCCCACCATAAGGCTGCATGTCCCTTCATCTTGGTGACAGCATGTCTCACCTTCTTGTCCTCTTCGATATCTTCATAATCAAAGTAGGTGTCGAGTGCTCGAATCCAATCCAGCAACTCTTCTGCATCCAGGCTTCCCTCGTAAGCTGGAATGTCCATCTTCACCTTTTCACTCATCCTGGCGATAGCCTTGATTAACCGCTCATTGGCTGCATCTTCTGCTGCAACTCCACCTTGCGGCACAACGTCAACTTCGCCTTCGGAGTCACTCAGATCTCCTGTATCTGCTGTGTGCCTCTGCGCTGCTTCCATATCTTCTATTGTAGCACGAAGATTTCGTATTTCTCTCTCCATTTCTATATTTTGTCCATGACTGCTTCTTTCCCTGGACACCTCCCTCTCCCCCTCTGGATCGGGTGATTGCCTACCTCTTCTCGGTGGCATTATGTCTTCTCTTCCTCTCTACTACAGAAAATAGAGGAATCTTGGCTCTGATACCACCTAACACACCCTCCTCCTCACCGAGCGAGCTGCTCCCACCAGGACCTTCTTCAACCACGAGCCCGAAGAGTTTGAGCTCTTCCAACTCCCCTCGGGAGTCACGGGTCACCCACAATAACCGCTCGACAATCTCCCTCCCTTCGGAAGTCGGGATATCGCGACTCGGAAAATTGCGGTTCACGCGAACACCATTCTCATAGAAAAACAAAACCCCGATCCCCGATGGTCAACGGGTCAACCCTTCCGCTTTATCGGAGATTTCCCTATCGGGATATCAGGGTATGCGATGTCATGAATTCTTGACACCACAAAGTCACGAACCATGAACTCCAAGGGATCCTTTGACGCGTGCCCTACAACTCGACGGGTGTGATTACATCGGGGAATCACAGGTCGCGCTTTCCCCGGTTACAATTCTTTTGTATCGCAAAACCCCGAATACTGAATCCTGACCTTCTGGGATTGGAGGCCACGTGTCCCTCTGAAGATTGACGGTTCCCGTCAATTCGGGAATCCGCAACTCAGGATTTCACGAGGTGTAAAACTCTCACCTTACCAATCCCCGAATGTCGACACCCCGAAGTCCGATGGACTTTGATTCTCCACGCCCGCGCTTACGGGTTAACTCCCGCGTGACTCCCCCTTGATCTGACGATCCTCAGGATCTCGCAAACTTCACGGGGTTCTCCAACCATCGATTCTCTTCCTCCTGAGAATTTTCCGCTGCACCAACTTCATCCTGTGTAACTGAAGTAAAGGGTACTATCCCTCCTAAGCTTGGTCCCTCTTCTCCTCCAGAGACTCTGTACCAACGACCACACTCAACTTCCACAACTCTTGAAGTGTCGAATTCTTCCAGACTATGTGCACTTCTTAAAGACAATAACTCACGTTGTTCATCTCTCAGACTGACTACTAAGACTTCAGTCTGACCTACGCTTCATCTGCATGGCTCGAACCACCAAATTCACCCTGGACATATGAGAACAAGAGTTTAACCGCTTAGCCTCCTCAACGCACTCAATGCGGAGGAATTCAACTGCACTCTATGCAGGAATCTCCTGGC
>CBVK0100073359.1:0-10155 GCA_900067695.1 Picea abies
TCATGAAAACACAATAACAGAGAATTGCAAGCAATGTCCACACCATGCATTGGGTAAATTTTTCCTCTGTTATATTCAAAAGCGAAAAATGGCTACAACTATATAAAAACAAAAACTGAAAACTCATAAATATTCTAATAACTTGTAGCTATCCTCATTTGGGCATACATAACCTTTATTTATCTCAGAGGGTTCATAGGGTCCCCCCCTGAATACTTGTCTACACCAAAACCTAACCTAACGACTATCTTAAACCAGTCGCATTCCAGAGCAGAAGTGGAAATTCCCACTTCACTCGCAATCATTCAAGCATGATTCAAAGATTTTTTCGTCATTGAGTTTAGGCGTGCTAATCGTTGGGTTCATACGTGCTTCAGAATATTCTTTGAGGCTACCAACATTGAGATTCGGGAAATATTCCCATGCATTGAGTGCCTACTCTGTGTACTTTCCAATGATGCTCCTGCATCACTTTGAAAATACCTGATCATACCCATGACATCATCCACTGTAACATGATCCTGTTGGGTAGTATGCTCTTCTCCCTATGGATAAGATCCCTTAGGTGTGGGTGTAGTTGGAGGAGGCATACCTATTCCTCCTACACATTGAAGTCTACTCATTCTTTGTCCTCCAACCATGATACCTACAAATGAAACAAATTCAAAGTATATTAGTGATACATCATTAATTAAAAATTGCATTGGAAGTTGTAACAAGACCCATGTCATAGAGTAGAACCATGCTCTGATACCATATGTAACAACCCTCCATTTAACTGAACAACAACGAGCAAGCGAACACAACGAAAAATATCCTTATTATTTTTTATTTTTTTTAAAGTCAGAGTAACTTGTCATTTTACGCAACTAAATTTCAACATTACAAACATGTAAATAAGTAAAATATATATCACCTACAAAAATTACAAATTCATTTGTCAAGAACTAAATGATGATCTAACACTAAATTTAAATTATTCTATCTAATGTAACAATAAGGTGTACACGTATTTTCGTCTTTGTATCTTACCTGAGGTTAAGAAACTTGCTCATTAATTTAATTATATAAAGTTGATATGATATGAAATATTTTGTTATTAATATTTTGTAAATGCCACTAGTCAACTCCATATTAAGTATTGAAGGAATTAGACATCTCCTTGTAGAAAACACCCATCGTGGAATTATTTTACTTAAGATGGATATTGAATTATTTTATTTGTGGATCGTGGAATTATTTTACTTAAGATGGATATTGAATTATTTTATTTGTGGTCGATATTGAAATATATATTTTTTATTAATATTTATTTTTTAATCATGGAAGAAATTACACATCTCCCTCATACTTAGGTGTATGAAGTGTCTTTAATTAAACAATTATTTACTTTAAGAAAATATTTGAATATCAACTTTATAGACACACACACACACACACAGATTTTATATTGAAATAATTTTCTTATTATTAATATTATTTTAAATGTTACATGTCAACTCCATATTAAACATTAAAAAAATTACACATATCCCTCATACTCAAACATTAAAATATTCTTTAAACATCTCTCATATGAAGATGTAGAAAGCAACATGCAATGATTATATGATAAAATCACAAATTAAATAATTATATAGTAAAATCACAGATTAAATAATTATATAATGATTATAGATCATATATTTTATCATTTCAAATTTGAGCAATATGAACCTCTTGAGATAATATTTAAATAATAAGTATCTACATGTGAATGTGCACCATACAAGGTACAATACTTATACATTCAATAAACACAACCTTGCACCATATTAAATAATTTAATATGTATTTATATTTTAGTTATAAATTCAATAAACACACCATTACAAAATGCATGTTTCTCATATGTTAGAAAAAGGTATTTGTCAGAATAAGGTGAGTTCAAGTGATATGACCAAAATAGATGGGTTGTCATTAACATTTTATATTTCATTGAGAATGAGGTTTACTACACACTAAGGAAACCTCATCATAATACGTGTCAATGCTATACATCAATAATAATAACATATCAAATTTCAATACTCAATCATAGCATACAGTCATAAACCAAAACATATAATCATAATGTATCATGTTTATTTGGATCTATTGCATGCAAATGCCCTCAAATAATAATCAGTGTTATGAAAATGTCGCCAGTCAAAGTATGGATGTTACATACACCCCCTCTTGTTTTAAACTTATTCCTGAAGTTTGTACTATCTAATAATGAAAACAATAAACACAGATACTACTAATATATATATATATATATATATATATATATATCAATCTCTCAAAATAAATATGGAAATTGATGACGCATATCATGTGTGTCCTCCCAAGTGGAAGAATGTGGACTATAATTGTCCCATTGGACCTTGACCTAATCGACCAATCAACGCCATAGTTTTCAAGTGCGATGGTCCAGTATGCGTATTGGCTCTGCTATGAGAACACCTTCATCCAATACCTCCAATGCACTCAAGTTAATAACATGTGACCAATGCGAAATATAACGATGTCAAACTAAAACATGAAACACATCATGCATATGCCTCAAAGAATCAAGTAAGGCTAGTCAGTAAGCCATGGGTCCTTTCTTTTCAATAACCTCGAAAGGTCCCACAGACCTTGGAGAGAGTTTAGCAACCTTTCCAAACTTAATCGAACTCTTATGTGGCTTCACCCACACAAACACTTTATCACCAACCTCATAATTATGGTTTATACAATGCACATCTGCATAACTCTTTTGTCAGTCTTGTGCTTCCTTAATCGTTTTCCTTATGGATTTCTTTTGATCTTCCATTTACTTAATCACTTTTCGTCCCACCAGGACCCTATCCTCTATTCGATCCCAACTCAAAGGTGTCTGACATAGTCATCCATATAGAAACTCAAAAGGTTTCATCTTTATCGATATCTGATAACTATAGTTGTATGCAAATTCTACCAATGGTAAAAATTCTTCCCATCGTTTGGGTTGATCCATCATATAAATTGGAATCATATATTCTAAATTTTGATTCGTTATTTCTATTTTTCCATCGGTTTCAGGGTGATATATGTTACTAAAATTTAATTGTGTGCCCAAAGCCTCTTGGAAACTAGTCCAAAAATGTCCAGTAAATACCGATCCTCGATCATATATTATCTTTCTCAGTACACCATGCAATATCACAATTTCATTAACAAAAATTATATCTATGTTAGGTGCTTGATATGTCATATGAACTGGAATAAAATGCGCACTCTTCATCAAAGTGTTGACAACTACAAAGATATAATTTTGTCTCCATATCGTCAATGGAAATCCAACAATAAATTCCATCAATATAACTTCCTATTCTGTAATTGGATTTGATATTTTTGGAAATACTTAAACCAAGTGTCAATAGTAACTTGCTAAACCCATAAAACTATGTACTTCTTTCACGTTCGTCAGTGTTGGCCATTCCATAATAGCCTCTACCTTTGTTGGATCCACAACGATACATCCTCCAAAAATAATGTGTCCCAAATAGTGAATCTTCGACTAACAAAAAGAACACTTTGACAACTTTATGTACAACTTGTTTTCTCTTAAACACTACAAAACTAATCTTGGATGTTCATCATGCTCCTCTTTTGACCAATATTAAATTAAAATATCGTTAATAAATACATGTACGAACTTGTCCAAGTACTCGCGGAATACCCCATTCATTAAACTCATTAATACACCAACAGTTTTTGTCAATCAAAATGGTAATATAGTAAATTCGTAAAGTCCAAATCTTGTCTTAAACATTGTTTTAGAAATATATTCCTCTTTGATTTGCAACTGGTGATATCTTGATCTCAAATCAATCTTTGAAAAAACAATCACCTCCTTCATTTGATCAAATAAGTCATCAATTCTAGGTAATGGGTATTGATTCTTGATCATGGCTTTATTTAATTGACGATAGTCGATGCAAAGCCTCGACAATCCATCCTTCGTTCTTACAAAAATTACCACTTCACCCCACGGTGATACACTTGGATGTATAAGTCCCAAATATAATAAATCTTTTAATTTCATATTTAACTCTTGCAATTCAGGTGTCAACATCCGATATGGTGTTCTAGAAATTGGTTTTGTTCCAGGTTTTAAGTCTGTAGGAAATTCCAATTCTCTTTTTGGCGGTAAACCCGACAATTCTTCAGGAAAAAGATCAATAAAATTTGATACTACCAGAAGGTCTTCTAATATTTCCGTGTCACCTTTTTCATTAAGGGATAAAATGGCATACATATTAAATCATTTGGAATATTTTTCTTCACTTGTAGGGAAGTAATAAATCTTATGGATACTCGGTTTTTCCCTACAATTACTATATTTTGTCCCAAATCATCAATTAAGCTTAATATTTTTCGTCTTATAGTTAAGTATCGCGTCGTGCAATTCTAACCAATCCAGTCCAATCACAACATCGTAATATCCTAAGGTTGTGACAAAAAGGTTTACATTTGCGATGAATTCACTCAAATTAATATTATAATCTTTAACATTTCCTCCAACTTTTTGCTTGGCTCATGATGCCAATTCTACATATCTAAACTCATGTTGTTCGACTTCCTTCACCTTAATTATTTTGACTGCATCACTAGATATAAAACTCCCATTAGCTTCTGGATCTATAAAAATACTAAACAGTTGATATGATATCATACCTGAAGTCTCGAGTACTATAGACTGATGCTCAGCCTGGTCGTTATTCAACGTTGCATGAATCCTATGGGCCTTGACCAAATATCCCACTCTCGTTTGTCCCACTGATCCAACATATCTTACCTTCTCAATAGGAAAATATCTCTAATAGTGGGGCTCTCCATAATTCCAACATTCGTTCTTAGGGTCGGTGCTCCTAGTTCTCAAGGAAGAATCTGCTGGTCCAGGGTTTTGATGCCCCAATCTATTCTACGGAATAGATCTATATCGATTTTGTTTATGAGGACGACGTTGTTGTTGCTAGTGTGGTTCTCTATACAAAGTCCTCTGACTCGTATTTTGTCTACGAGATGTAGACAATACAGTTCCTTTGGGTGTATCACGGTGCCTAGAAGTCTATCTAGCGAGTGTCTACTGTTGTGGTACTCTAAGTGGTGTATGTCGTGTCTTCCTGGAAGGAGTCCTACCTTGACCCCCATTTTTCAACTCTTATTCAATGATAAAAGCCTTATGTACTACATCGTGTAAAGTATAAGGCATTAGAATCCTCATCTTAGCATGAATGTTGTATTTGAGACCAAACACAAACTTATTCACCTTTAAATTTTCAGTGCTCAGGTGCGAAGCATATCTAAGCAACTCCATAAATCTAGCCTCATAATCAGGTATTATATAATTACCCCGTCGTAGCGAATTGACCTCATTAGGTTGGCACTCAATGAACTCATCATACATGTACCTCTCTCGGAATCGGTCCTCAAACAATTCCCAAGACACATCTTCAATGGCCATATTTAGTGGTTGTAAGAGTGTCTTCTGCCAAAGAATCTCACTCCCTTTCAGCTGAATGACCGCCATACAAACCTTCATGTTAGAGGTATAATCATGCAATGCAAAACATTTCCATATTATCCAACCAAGCTTCGATGGATAAACCGTCCATGGAACCCCATAACTCAGGAAATTTTGCCTTCTCGAGTTCTCTATGAATACTACCACTAACTATAGGAGGGTGTTGTGAATCCTCATTGGGTGCAGATCCTCTTCCCTCATCTCGATCAAGGTGATTTATCAACGCCTCTGACATCCTTTGAAAATACCTCATCATACCCATGACATCGTCCACTGTAACATGATCCTACTCGGTAGTATGCTCTTCTCCCTATGGATAATATCCCTCAGGTGTGGGTGTAGTTGGAGGAGGCATACCTCTTCCTCTTGCACCCCGATGTCTACTCATTCTCCATCTTCCAACCATGATACCTACCATTGAAACAAATTCAAATTATATTAGTGATACATCATTAATTAAAAATTTCATTGGAAGTTGTAACGAGACCCGTGTCATAGAGTAGAACTTTGCTCTGATACCATATGTAACAACCCTCCATTTAACTGAACAACAACGAGCAAGCGAATACAACTAAAAAGATCCTTATTCTTTTTTTTTTCTTTTTTTTTTTAAGTCAGATTAACTTGTCATTTTACGCAACTAAATTTCAACATTACAAACATGTAAATAAGTAAAATATATATCACCTACAAAAATTACAAATTCATTCCTCAAGAACTAAATGATGATCTAGAACTAAATTTAAATGATTCTATCTAATGTAACAATAAGGTGTACACGTATTTCCTTCTTTCTATCTTACCTGAGGTTACACAACTTGCACGTTAATTTAATTATATCAAGCACAAATAGCAAATTATATTCTAAAAAAATCATTTAATTAATTCATAAAACCATGTCTTTTTCCTTTTATTTCATTAAATAAAAGTCATTTAGTAAAATCAATGATATAAAAACTCATCATTAATAGGTCATTGATATCAACATTAACAAGTAAGTCTTCATATAGAATTCTAAATAATTCTTTTAATCTATATCGTTTTCTTTCCATTAAGCATTTAATTTTAAAATTATAGAAATATGATGACTATCTATATATATCTATTCCAACTGGCTCCTTTTGACAGTATTAGTTCAACATGTTCTTCTGTAATCCTTTGTAATTGTAGGTTCTACACTTTCTGTGCTATCTGAATCCCTACACAACTTCCAGGTGGAGATTGGTGGCCACCCACCTAATCCAGCTAGCTTATTTTGAAAGTTTTCATGTAAGTACATCATTTTGTACTTCCAGGGCCGTTTTTGGGCCTTAAACAATGTTTTTTTGGATTTCCACACTCAAACTGTAGAAAAAGTCATAGTTTGACGGTATAATATGTATTTCTCGAAAATACCTTTCCAATGGGCTATCACGTGCCCAAAACGGAGGTCGTATGCAAAATTTACAACCTCGTGAAGTTCAGGTACCAACTTACCCATCGGGGCCCACATAACATTTGGCGTTTCATCCCCTAGGGTTAGGTTTTTGGATGTATATGGTTTTGGCATTCATGAGTATAGTTAGAAAGGCCTCTAGAGCCTCATTGTAATTATTCTGCTCAGACAAATGCACATAGCAACCACATATCTTCTCAAAAATAACTACCACCATTCAAGCAAGTTGTTTTCAGTTCTGTAGTTTTACAGTTTCGGCCTATTTTAGTTATTCAATAGAAGTTATTGTTCACTGGATATATGTTGTTGTTCTTCATATCTCTATGTTATTGTATTTAGTTTGTTATTTATTTTGTTCCTCTCATAAATGGATATATGTTGGTTTTCTTTGTATCTCTGTATTATTGTATTCAGTCTAATATTTATTTTGTTCCGCTCATAAATCTGGATTAGTGGTATTAGAGTGGTTTTCTCTTCATTTATTTTTCTTTGTGCATGTCCTCGACAAGATCTGAGTACAGGAAGTTGGGACTCGAACTAGTCAAGCCTTTGCAATATTAGTCGCACCGAACCTGACCACCACTCATGGGGGATGAGAAGAAATATGATGGAGCAGGAGATCATTTTAAATTGTTGCTCGAGGAATCCCTTGTGGGACAAAGGAATGAAATTATGGACAACTTTGCACATATCCTTCAACAACTACCCACAAGAGACACATCTTCATCAAGTGGCCATGAAATCCCCTTCAAGGTACAAGTAAATGTTGATATTCCATTATTTGAAGGACTGATATATGTGGATGCTATAGATAAATGGTTGAATCTACTTGAAGGGTATTTTTTGGTCCACAATTTTTCAAATAAGGAAAAGATTACTTTTTCACTCCTCAAGGTCATCCCCCATGTTAAGGACTGGTGTGATACTTACTCTAAGAAAAGATCCATAAGGGAATATTCAATATTTGTGGTCACCCCCACATGGGATTCCTTCAAGGATTCCATTAAATAAGAATACTACCTTGTTGGAAGCTACGAGGACCAATACACAAGATAGATCACCCTGTGTCAGGAAAGGGACCAAACAATACCAGATTTCACCAATATTTTCCATACCTTACACACCAAATTGGGTATCAAATAATCTGAATGACATATGGTGCTCAAATACCGTTGTTGTCTACATAGATACATTCAAACATAAATGGAGTTTTTGGACATCACATCATTGGGTATGGCTTATAGATATGTTGTCAATATCGAGCATAAATTTAAGCAAAAGAGGTGAGAGTTTGGATCTGCAAACTCCTCATAGCCAAAGTAGGAAAAAGGAAACCCCAACCCACAAAACAAGGGAGAGAGAAAAGATGGACACTCTCAGGACAACCATTCCAAAACACAACATAAGAAGGGTAATGAGAAGTCGAAGAAGGACATGGGAAAGTGGTGTGAATACTATAAAATCCCTTGTCACAACACCAAAGAATGTCTCTCCAAGCAGTAACTAGTGGACGAGATAAAAGCTTCCGAGTCAGAGGCAGATTCTGACTCTGAATCAAATCTAGAAGGAGGGAAGTAGATTATCGATGTCGAAACCAGTTCCATTATCTCTACTACCAAATTCCAACCAAGCGAACCAAAAGAACCAGAGGAAGGGGAATGCCTCTTTCACTCACAGATGTGGGTAAAGGGGGCTCTGCTTCATTTAATTGTCGACAGAGTTAGTCATAACAACATGATCTTAGCAGAGGTTGTCAAGAGGTTGGACCTACCGATGAAACTACACCCGCAACTCTACACCATCGTCTGGCTTCGCCAAGGAAGAGATCTTTGCATCAACCAACAGTGTCATTTTTCCTACGACATCAAGCCCTTCAAAGATGAGGTATTGTGTGATATTTCTCCCCTTGAGGTTTGCGATTTTATTTTAGGAAAACCATATTTGTGGAAGTGACAAGTTGTGTATGATTATAGACCTCGTAGTGTTATTATTACTTTGGGTATACAACTATACAGGATACCAAAGGTAGTGTTTCCTACCACAATTTCTTTAATCTCTGTTAAGCAATGCAGTAAGGTCATTTCATAGACCTGAAAGTTCATCTTCTTTGTGATCCGTGCTAATAGTAAGCATAAGGTCACCGCCACATACGTGACCTCTACATAGAGCCTCTCTTTGAAATAAAATTAAGTGGATGGAATCGTTGAAGAGTACAGAGACATCTTCTCCTCACCCATCGGGGTATCGACACACTTCTAAGTCAAACATCCAATTTATCTAACCCCTGGTGCACCTCTGCATAATGGACCAGTTTATCATCGCTCTCTGATGGAAAATGATGAAATAAAGTGTCAGATACAAGAGATACTTCAAAAGGGGAGTATAATATCCAACAACTCCCCTTTCATAAGGCTAATTGTATTGGTGCATAAGAAAGAAGAGACCTGGCAGATTTGCATTGATTATAGAGAATTAAACAAATCACAGTAAGGAACTAGTATTGATCCAGAGGATCAATTTTTTTCTCAAAATTCAAAGTTCTTGGAATCGCTTCAAATCGAATGGGAGTGTAGGCCTCTTCGTCATGAACCCAACGCAACTCGTTTGGGTTCAAATAGACGTCGAATGAGAGAGATATCGCGTTCTGTTCAAAATGACAAACAGGCAAAAAAAATTGTGTGCTGACTGTACAATCCGTACAGTCCGTACGAATGATGACATGCAGACCGTACGACACATGGCAGGTCCGTACGACACATGGCAGGAAGTTCTGTGGATAGTTGGTGTATGACATGGCTTGTTTGTAGTGAATGGGATGGCGACACGTGGCCTAATCAATGGCCGCCACGTGTCACCCGGATATTGGTTTAAAATTTATGTTGTTGGCTGGATTCGAACCCATGACCTCCGGGCAGGGTAAAGCCTTGGGAAGGTCCGCCCAACTGGCGCACCCATATGTAGTACTTAACATATATATGAGTTTGAATTTATTTGAGTTTAAAATAATGTGAAATGGGGCACGGACCGGGTCGGGGCTAAGCCCCGGCCCACGGTTATATATATATATATATATATGTATATGTCATATGACCATTGTTATGTGCGTTTAAACCCCGCAGTTATATATATTTTATGTGACCATTGT